>JBCFXI010000538.1:0-145334 GCA_038496175.1 Ampulex compressa
ATATATATATGTATATATATTCGGCATTGCGCTCATCGCAGTGTCGTGAAAGTATCGATGCATTTATGGGCGTACGCGCGGGTACGTCCGCGCATCCGTCGAGTACGTTCGACGCGCCCGGCCTTGAAACTTTTCGACAAACGACTCGGGCAACGTTTTTCTTCTCCGCAGGCGCGTTCGAGGATCGTCCGTCGAAAAACTCCTCGTCGAAGAGTCGGTCCGAAAATCCGTAAGCCTCTCGGAGATATTTGCGTACGTCCACGTAGGCGGCGGGTCACCCTGTATAGAGCCGCAGAAGCGATCGGCCATCCCCTCTCCCCCGCCACCGCCCCTCCCCGCCCTCCGTCTTTCCTCCGCCCCCCCCCTCCCCGCCCCCTCGATCTCCCTCCTCGTTCCGCTTTCGACGTGGCCTTCGTGGGCACCGTTCACGGCTCGGGCGAGATCCGAGTACCATCCACTCCGAAACTTGTTATGGAAACTTATGTACCGCTTCCACCGCGGTTTGCCCCCGGCGCGCACGTCAAAATCACTGGCTGATTGCAATCAGGCCTCTTCGCGGACTTCCGCGCCGTGATCGAAATCGGCTTGCCCCCCCCCCCCCCTCCCGAGATGGCGGGCCTGCGGTCCACCGAGCATTTCCGCCCTTGGCCGCCCGCTCTTTGCGTTTTCTCCACCTAATGCCGGGCGCGCGCGCGAGCACGAGCGCCATTGTCTCCCCGTGACCCACATCCTCGATTCTCCTCCGACCTCTTCCTCTCGACGTGCGTTACGCGAGAGCCTCGGATTCTCCTCCCTCCATCGCGAGTCGGGCTCGGCTCGCGGTCTCGACGCGCGCCTCCCGCGACTCTCCCGAACGACTCTCTCGATGGTCCGATGCTCGACGAGGATCCTCGATTCTTCCCTCTCGGTCGATGAATCGCTAGATCGGAGACGATCGAACGCGATCGGTCCTCCGTCCCCGACGAGTCTCTCCTTTGTCCGCCGACGGAACGGGACGGCCGCGTCTTCCCCTCGAAATCGGACTCTGGACTCGCATCCGAGAGCTCTCGCGGGCTATTCCCCGATGGAGAGGTGCGCGAAAGCGGGCGCTTTCGCTCGAGGCGTTATCGATAAACAATGGCGGCGGGATAAGACGAGCAATAGGTGGCGCGTATTCGCATCGCCGGTCGAATTGGCCGCAGAGACGAGTCGTGGAGCGACGGAGCCGCAGAGCGCGAACGAGGGGACGAACGCAGGATGCGACCAATGAGCTGCGCAACAATTATTTATCGTTGCCAGACTGGCGCATCGAACCGGGCAGACCTGTCTGCCCAATGAGAATTGCTCGTTAAAATCTGCCCCTGGCCACTTCGTCGCGCTCGGCCATTCCCCGACGACGCCGGCGATCCGGCAATTTGCGAAACGAGCAGAGATCGGCCCGACGATCGGGCTTCGGTTTCCGATCGGGGCGAGCCGAGGACGAGCCCCGGGCCCAAAGACTCCTTTCCCCGGCGTTCCGAGCGGTCTCGCGGTGACGTCTCCATTTCCGGCATCGCGCATCGTCCCGACGAGCGCTCTCCCGCTCGGCCCCGCAGGGTAAATACTCGTGCGACGAATCGCGCCCACCTATAATGGATCCAACGGCTTAACATTTGCCCGGCATTATTTCCGAAACAGCACTCGAGCTCGGGATCGCGTTGCGAGGTGGAATGCGCGAGCAGGTAGGCGCTCTTCGAATCGGCAGTCAAAGCGGGGCCCGGCCAAACGTCGTGTAAATATTGTCTTAGGTACTCGGAGAGTCTTTCCCTCTGGACGGCCTACCGCTCGATCATCGTTAAATTCACGCTCCGCAGAGACGCGTCGCGTCGCGTCGGCCGGAGGCCAAAGTCCCTGCCGGGCACCTCTCGGATCCCGGCCCGAGACGCTCGCCTCGAAACTCGAATGCCCGCCGCTATTCGCCAGCTCGCCTTATTAAATGGGAATTTACAAAGAGGCGCCTTCGAATTGGCCGAGGCAGCCACGGCCCTCCCTCCCCGAGGGGGGCGAGGGAGGTCGAGAGGGCGATCGATCCGATTGGCCGGAGGTAGACGCAGGTACGGCCGCGCGTACGCCTACCACCTGGTCCTCGCAATTAATCTCCTCTCGGCAATTAATCCTCGTTACGGAGCTCGTCCATGTGCGCGTACACGTGTACGCGCCATCTCGAGCATCGGGTAGTACACAGGCGTGTATCGAGGGCTAGGGCGCCGGAGGCCAGGTGGGCCGAATTCCGAGGAGCGAAGGCGCGTCGACGCGGAGAGGGTCGGTTACGTGCCGATATGCCCGATCGGTCGGCGCGGCGCCTAGAAAGTTCGAGGAGAAAAGCCTCGGCGGGCACCGCTCCGGCTCCCTCCTCGGAGGAGGGAGCTCGGCCGTTTTTCTCCTTTCGCGCGATGCTCCGGCCGCGGCCGAAGGCGACTCGCCTGGTCGGCCCAGTGCCCGTCCACGGCGGAGGTATGCGTCCATCGCTCGAAAGGCCGCGGGCGTCGCGCAAGACGGCGGCGAGGGCCGGCCAAGGGGTTCGCGGGGCGCTCTCGAGAGCTTTCGAAACTGGAGGGCTATCGGAGACGCGAGCGCGATTTACGCGGCTGGTAAAAGTCGCGATCAGAAATCGAGGCGCCGGTGCTCCGCGGCGCGTTATCGCTCCGGGAATGGCGGGAGGAAAAAGGGTGGCGCGAGGCAATCGCGGCTTTCGGCGCGATTTCTCTCGCGGCCGGTAATAGGGGCGGACTCGATAATTACGTACCTGAGTGGGCGTAAGGTTGATGAGCGAAGCCAGTTGCTCCCGCTCGGGCGCGCTGAGGTATTTCTGCTGCCTGAACCGCCTTTCGAGCTCGTAAACCTGGGTCTGCGTAAAGAGGACGCGACGCTTCCGCCTCTGCACGAGCGGGAATTGCATCCCGCCGACGCCCATGCCGACGCCGACCCCGACGCCGACGCCCACTCCCATGCCGGAGGTCTTGGCGACGTCTCCCATCGTCTGGCCCACCGAGCACCCGGGCATGTTGCTCCCGGCGCTGGCCGCCGCGGCGCCCATCAGCCGTGAGACTGCGAAACATATTGGACAAACCTGGGATAATACTTTGCGGCTCTGCTCCCAAGATCCACCTTCGAGCATCCGAGCGTCGCCCGAGGGATCGGCCTCGAGCGGATCGCGGCTATCGCGGCGAGGGGTATATGGCCGATGAGCGGAGGCGTCGGTGCTCGGAGGACGCGAGGACGCGCGGCGTGGACCGACGGGGGCCGCTCCTCGAGGAGGGCCGCGCGACGGAGGTGCTCCGCTCTCCCCGAATTCCAGCTACCGAGGTTCAACGGGTAGGCTATCCCTCGTCAGTTGGCGAAGGGCTGTCAGGAAGGAGCGCGGACAAAAGGAACGATTTAGAGGCGCAAAGTGCCGCGTCACCGAGCACGGGAGGTCCGAGAGCGAGTCGGGAATTACGAGGTCCGTGAGAGAGCATTCCTGAGAGCAGCGTCGCTTCGGCGGGGCCGAGCGCGAGAGGGAAAATTAGAGAGGGCCGGAGGGTACGGGGAGGAGCGCGGATTCTCGACCGGCGCGCAAATCCGCTCAGCCTCGTCTTCGACCTCGAGAAGCATTCGCGCAAACACGACGCGACGGCCTCGCGCGTTCGCGAGCGATATTCCATCCGGCTAGGGAGTCGCGCCACGCGTCTCCCTGGTCTGGCCGACGCTCGAGCCAGAGTCCACGGCCGGAGAGGCGAGGCGAGGCGAGGCGACGGGTCGGGAGAGTCGGGAGGAGCTTCGGTTCGTCTTTCGCCGATACGGAAGGAGGAGGAAAGAAGCGAGCGCGGAGTCTCGTTAAGCAAATCGACGTTCCCGAGCGTCTACCTGGCCACCGGAGTCGAAGCTATCGTTACAAAGAGCCGTGGTAGACCTTCGACGCCTCTCGAACGGATAATTGCGCGGTATCGCGGATGACGGGCAAACTATCGGTTCCCGTTCTTCGAGGCACGTTTATATCGAAAAAGGAGGAACGAGAGGACAAAGAGAAAGAGGAGGAGGAGGAGGAGGAGGGGGAGGAGGAGCGAGGGATCGGGTCCTAAACGCCCAGGGAGTCCGACGTCCCTCGTCTTATCCGCGGACGTTTCTCTCGTTCCTTCGGCCGAATTCGAGCCCACGAGGGGCCGTTGAACCGTCGCGGCGTTGAAGCGTCGGCGGCGAGGACGGTCCGGCCGGCGGGCGACACGCTCGCGCCGGCTCGCCGCTCGGCCGCCCCCGTCTTCCCCGTCGAGCTCGAGGACGGAACGCGGCCCGCACGCGCGCCTCCCGCATCCACTCCGGCGGGATTCGATTTCCAAGATGTGCCGGACGCACGGTATCCCCGACTTAAGGTCTCCCCATCCGGCGAGGCGGGGGGTCGCGAGTTTGTTTGTTCGACTAAAATCCTCGCCGCCGGCCGCCGGCACGGCTCTCGGCGAGAGCGCCGATCGATCCGCATCGCGCCGGCCCTTCCCCCGGATCGGGACGCGAGTTTCTCGGACGCGCGATCTCGCCCTCTTCGCCGATATCCCGACTCGCGAGGAAGTCGCGCGCGCGCGAGGCACGAGCGGTCGCGTCGCGTCGGCGAGCGATACGCGCGGCTCGCGCAGCCCCGAGGGGAGCTTCTCCCGGACGCCTCTCGGCTTTGGACGAGGTCGAGAGGACGAGGAGACAGAGAGAGAGGGAGAGAGAGAGAGAGTGAGAGAGAGAGAGAGAGAGAGAGAGAGAGAGAGAGAGAGAGAGAGAGAGAGAGAGAGAGAGTGTGAGAGAGAAGGAGGGCGAAGGCTTTGATGGACGATCGGAGGACGATGGCCGGCGAACAGGAGCGCGCGAGGACGAGGACGAGTCGAGGCGAGGATCTTTGGCGGCGTGCGGATCCTCGCGCGGACGACCGAAGGGGCGCGGAGGAGGGAGGGCGCGCGAGGGAGGTAGTGCGAAAACAAAGTTACTCACTGGCAAAGTGCGGATCGTTGGCGGCCGGTGCGCCCGGGTACCAGGGATGGTGTCGATGCGTGGGCATGGCGTGGGACCTCATGGGATCGCCGGCGCCGGTCCCGGCGGCGACCGCGGGGCCCGCGTGGTGGTACGGCGAGAGCTCGCTCGCGCAATACTGATACTGCGAGGTGAGCTGCATGCTCGCGTAGTGATTGCTCATGGCGCTCATGCCGACTCCGGGCCCGGGAGCGGTGGTGCCGCCTCCGGCGGCGCCGTTGGCACCGGAAACCGGTCCAGGAGTGCTGCCACCGGGCGTCGAGTCGCCGTGAAGCGGCGGACTCCCGCTGGTCGCGCTCGAGCTCCCCGTGTTGCCGCCCACGCGGCCGCCGCAGGCGTTGCCGTACGGCGAGCCCTGGGAGTGCGCCACGACCCCGACCCCGACCCCGACCCCGACTCCGACCCCGACCCCGGCGGCCGCCGTCAGCTCGAACTTTCGGTAGGACTCCTCGATCGGCGAGAGGATGTCGGTCACGCTGAAGGGCGTCGTGTGCGCCCCTCCGCCCGCCTGCCCGTGCGAGGAGTGCTGCTTCGGCAGCAGGCTCATCACCAGGTCGATGCCGTTCAGGTCCGGCGACAGATTCGCCTGCTCCAGTTGCTGCTGCTGCTGCTGCTGCTGTTGCTGCTGCTGTTGCTGCTGCTGTTGCTGCTGCTGCTGCTGCTGCTGCTGGTGTTGTTGGTGTTGGTGATAGGTCGTGGCGTTGCCGTTGCCCTGATTTCCAGCGGCGGTGCCTCCGCCAGCACCGGTGGCACCGGCACCGCCGGCGCTGCCGCCGCCGGCACTGTTGCCGCCGCCACCGCCGCCGCCGCCGCCTCCACCGCCGCCACTGCCGCCGCCACCGCCGCCGCCGCCGCCGCCGCCGCCACCACCGGCGCTCATCTCGGTGGGCCCGACGCCGTCGAAATACTTGAAGCTCGCGCTTCGCGGAATCGTGAGGCCGGCGTTAGCCGCGTCAACGGCGACACATTATCGAGGACAAGCCCGGTGCTCCGTCGACCCCCGGTCCCGGCGCCGCGGCCGCCGAGATCCCTTCGCGCGCACCGCCCGGCTCCCCCGGCTCCCCCGGCTCGCCCCGGCGACGACGACGAGGCGCGCGCCCCGGCACGGAGGATCCTCGGAAGAGCTAGCTCCGCGCCTCGCTCTCGCACCCTCGCTCGCGCGGCCGATCACTGCTCACCGAAAACCGTACTCCGAGTCGGTCCTCGCCGACGGAGACTGGACGTCGCGCGGCTACGTCGGCGGTACTTGTTCCGCACCGATCGGACGTTTCTCGCGATCATCGAAGAGAAGAGCCCGCGACGGAGATCCGCTCCTCCTTCCCGTCGGTGCCAACGGGCCGCGTCTTGCCACCCTTGCCTTTTGCCCTTTGCCGCGCGTGTCGGCGCTTGTCGGCGCGTATCCACGCGTATCGGCGCGTATCGGCGCTCCTCCTCCGGCCAGGGGGACACGGCTACGATCTAAAGTCCTCCGCCAACGACATCGTCCACTCGCGAAGAGCTACGAGATCGGCGGTGCCCAAACTTGTCCCCGAGAACGGTCATCCCTCGGCGTTCGGAGCTCCTTCGACGCTTCGCGCGCCCACTTTCCTCCGAGAATTCCTCCAGGAGTGTCCCATGTATCCTCGAGGTGAGCGCGCAGACGGAGCTGCGGAGGAGAGAATCGGCCGGCACGATCGCGGCACCACGGCCGGCCCGATCGCCTCAGCCTCGAGAGCACGTGCTCTCTCGCGAGGACGATGACCGGGGAGAGCGGAGCGCGACGGCCCTCGAGGGCGAGCCGCAACTTTACCCGAATCGCGCCGTCACTTTTGCCTTCGCCCGAACTTTGTCTCGTCCCTCTCTCCTCTTCCCTCGCGCTTCTCTCGAGTCCTTCGCTCGCGCTCGCCAGTCGCGCCGAGCCCCGACGGCTCGCCGGGACGACGTCCAAGAGGGAAACGATAAACTTGCGGACACCCTTGGCACGATGAAGGTCGCGCACGTGATCCTCGAGAGTGGCCGGCCAGAGCCGGCCGGCGGCCGACTGAAATCACCCGGAGGGTCTTCGAGTCCTTGGACTCTGCCGATAGAGAGACGATGGTAGATGTACCACTCCACGGCTCGCCTCCACCTTCGTCGAGGATACACTCTCTCTCCGTAGGAGAGGAGCGGTTCTATGGATGGATGGATGGCTGGCTGGCTGGCTGGCTGGCTGGCTGGCTGGCTGGCTGGCTGGCTGGCTGGCTGGCTGGCTGGCTGGCTGGCTGGCTGGCTGGCAGGCTGGCTGGCTGGCTGGCTGGCTAGCTGGCTGGCTGGCTGGCTGGCTGGCTGGCTGGCTGGCTGGCTGGTTCTCTGGATGGATGGATGGATGGATGGATGGATGGATGGATGGATGAATGAACGGAGAGGACTGTCGGGTACTCCTGGAGAGGTCCTCACGGCCGCTTAGACCCACTCGACCGGCGTTCGCTCGCTCACTCGCTCGTTCGTCCGGGCACAGGCCCCACAGCCTCTCGCGGAGAACCCGTACGACGACACGATGAGTGGAGTGCCCACTACGGAGAAGTGCCTGCTACCAAGAGTCGTGATGAGATGTCCCCTTTTGCGTGTGAGAGAAGGGCCTCCACTCGCCGCGGAGTAGTGTGGGGAGCCGGCAGAAGAGGAGCGCCCGTAACACCGATGCTCCCCTGCCATTGGCCGGCCCGCGCCAATGAGGCCTCGGCCGTCCCTCGATTGGCTCCTTCGCGCCTCGGCAGCCCTCCACCGACGGGGGCCCAAGCCCGGCCCTCCCGCCCTCTCGTTGGCGCCCTCTCGCATCGCCCTCGAGCCTCTCCGCCTATAGGATCGCGCGACGCGGACTTTCGCCCGTGCCGCTTACCTTCCTCCGGTCTGCATGGCCACCCAGTCGGTCGCGGCCCACCTTCGCGGCGCTCCACCTCCCCCTCCCCCCTCCCTCGATCCCTCGATCCCACGCTCCCTCGCACGTCCCGGCGAGGGAAGGCCGGGCGCTCTCGCCCTCGCTCCCGCCCTCGCCCCGCGCGGCACCGCTCTTTGCCGGGATTCACCCGCCGCCGACTCGGTACTTTTCTGCTACCGACCTTCTCTCTCCATTATCCCTGCGTAGCGCCTTTGCCTCCACGACCCTGCTGGTCGATCCTCTATCGGCCGGCAAAGTTCGCGCGTCTTTTTCAACCCGTCAAACCTGTACTTGCGCGATTCGCATTTCTCTCGTACCTCGCTCCCTTTTGCACGAGTGCGTTGGCTCGCGTGATCGCGCACACCCTCCCGACGAGGATATACCCTATCCCCTTCTCCCGATTCTCCATCTCGGAGAATCCCGGTTTTTTTTTTCGTGGAAACGGACGATCGGTCCTGGGGCGACCTTGTCCAGGCGCTCCTCGAGGAGCCGCGTCTCGTTATTGCGCACGCGTAAGACGACTCGTTGCTTTTCTTTACTGCAAACGTCCACGACGATGATTCTTCGATCGAAGAAATTTTACGATAAGACGAGTCGTCGCGTACGCTTCGATTTCTATCGACGACCGTTTCTAAATCTACTCTACTCGCTCGCGCCTTGCTTGCCCTGGGCTGTCTTTTTTTAAGCCGCCTGCGGTTTCTACCTGCCTAACCGATCGATCGATCGTGGCTACGCTCGAGCATGTCGATGCTTAGCCCCGATGCTCCCAGAGTCGCCATCCGTTGGCCGGGCTGCGCACTGCGACCGATGGTGCATCTCGTGCGGCGACTCGGTCGACGATACTAGAATGTGAACTCTGCTAGACTCGTTCCATTCCAAAATGGCGCATCGTTTCTCGCGCCTCGGCAGTTTAGCGACGAATGCCTTTAAAACGTTTCACACCGTCAAAGAGGGTATTTTGAACCGATATCAATATTATGACACTATTAAGATTTGCAATGACTTTCTCGCCGATGCGTTTCGTCGTTGCTTCGGGGTCCGTTGTGACGTAACCTATAAATCTGTATGTGCTCCTTTCAGGCACTCTTCATCGGCGTCTTTTCGTTTATGACATTAACTTGCCCAAATATCCTAGCCCGTTACTGTGCGGTGTTCGACACGTTTCCTTCTTTAACAAGCGTAAGTACTTTCGAGATTTGTCAAGTTTGATTTCTCGCTTCGTAACGCCGAGCTGGATCGTCAGGCCCTGCGGAGCAGCTATGGAAAGGGGTGACTTCTGTGAGCAACGCTGGGAGGAGACGGGGGAGGGGAAAGGGAGCCACGAAGAAGAAGGATCTGAACAAAGGTCAATTTATTGGATGCGGTAAAATTAACATATTATTCCCCGGACTGAATTACAAGGTCTTTCGCGGAAAGGAGATAGTCGAGCAAAAGGAGCTGCCGAGGGACAAAGAGAGGGAGGAGAAGATTATACAGATGAGAGATTCCAATACGATTCGTAAGAAAATAAAAGTAGGTCCATTGATGCGAGGGTGGACCAGTGCAAAATTAGGTGGCAAGAAATATAATTTCCGTCCGGAAAACGAGGATGGTTTGTACTAAGAAGACTATATTTGTACGATCCACGAGGTAGCAAAACTGTTGCGTGTAAAGATATTATCCTTTATCAGGGTCGTGCGCGATGGTTAGATTTATGTGTCATTACGTTGCAGAAACGCTTGAAGAATTTCAATCCTGGATTTTGCATCACAAGACACGGGTTAATATAACCAGCAATTTTGGGCGAAGAAAGAAGCATGTCGTACTCCTTGTGAGAGGAAATGGAAATGGCTTAGCCAGTTTTGCGCTAGGCACGGCTCCCGAGTTGAAGGCTGCCCTGAATAAAGTTCAACACAGGGCGGGGCAGAGATTGATGTATGCGGAGAGATACGAGGATCGTACCGGTATGAATTTTTTTCTCGATGATGAAGCTATTCCGCTGTTTTTACAACGATTTAGACGGACCAGGGCTACCGAGTGATCGAGCGTATTCTTTCAGTGGTCCACGATTTTCATGCCCAATTTGGGAGATCGCAGATATTTGTGCGAAAAATGTACGAAGGGTATGGACTTGTATGTCATCGAGCCATAAAGGTGTGCTGCGAAGCGTTTGGTATTAAAGACATGTATGCCAAAGTAGAGGGAGCCAAGAACATCAAGCACGTTGTGATCGCCTTTTTCATCGGATTACTGCGGCAGGTATGTTCGATTCGCTTACGCATTGCTTCCCGTATCTGACAAACTCATTACACAAATATCGTTCATGTTCACAGAAATCGTTCCACGCAATGGCAAACGAGAAACGACTGCACTTGGTTGAGTTTAAAAGGGAAAATCATAATTTTCCGATGGTCGTTGCTTCCCCGTCGCAGCCTAGAACGTCTGCAGAAGTTTCGTCCAGCGAGGTGCTGGACTTTTCCCAATACATCATGGGCGACCGCGTTGTTTACAACAAGAAACGACCATTGCCGTTTTACGTTAGGCATAAATCCTATTCGAGGTACATGCGTAAACAGGAACGTCTTAGAGGACAAGAAGATGTGAGAATCAGATTGTTGGCTCAGTACGGCGAATTGCGCAGTTTCCTCGCGGACAAATATCCGGAAGCCAGGAGGGTGTACGAAAGGAGAAAGGAGGAGGCGGAAGGTGTAAAGTAAAATAAATAATGTTTTAAACCAGCGAATAAAATTTGTGTTGACCCCTACGTTATTTCTTGTGTCTTATTTTTTGAGCCCCTTGAAATATCGTTAACCCGCTACCGTGATTTGAATCGCTAAGCAACATGTTCGTGGCATTGGCGGTCGATCCGGTTCGTTATGACATTCTACATCGATATGTCGATGTTGGCACAATCGTTTGACGGCCGTTGACTACCTTCAGAATCATCTGGTGACGTTCTATTCAAAGATGGCGGTGATGAGTACGCCATGTTTTTTGTGATGTACGCGCATTAGAGAAATTTTTTGAGAAACGTAATTTGTATTAGCAAAATGGCTGATGATCCGTGGTTATTAAAAGAAGACGGCTATTTGAATGTAGACGCTGAATGCAAGAGCATAATCTATCACGCTAATTTAAATGTGCTACTAATTACTACTGGCAGTGCGCAAGTATACGTATTTGATGTCAACTCTGGTGTAATCTTACAGAGAACATCTCTTTCCGGTGAGCATCTTATCGTGTGTTCTCTATCATCGACAAGCGTTTAAGATTATACTGATACACACTGTCACGAATCCTATTCGTAATTTTTAAAGACGCTTTTAACCGTGCTTCATGGTCAAGGTCGCATACATGCACGAAACGTCAGGCGTGTCTAAAGTTTTTCGGATCGACAGTTATCCTCGAAGCATTCCTTGATATCTCGTTGAAAAATAGCCGGAGAGGTTGAGCATGCTCCTTTTGTCATAAAGACCGATGTGAACGTCGGTATAATTTGATACCCTCGTCATTATGTCCTTACCAAAGTCCTATTCCCTTTCTCCTTTTATTATAGATTTTACCAACGTGCTCTTTCATATCCGAGTATTGTTCGTTCGAAGGTAACATCTCCTACGATAGAGGCATTAGTCATTTTGCCTCCATGGATTTTATGATTACGATACTTTATTTAATGTGTTCTTAAAACGCATTGATTCCTATGAATATACATTTTTCCCTATTATCCCTCATTCGTGCATACATTTATCGGTTTTTCGATTACGACACGTTTTGTCCTTTTGGCGCGTTTGGATAAATATAATTATTTATACATCGTCCTCTTGTGTATTCGTAAGCCTTAGACTCCGGATCTTGTTGCTGAATTAAAGAAGTTTTGTCAGAGAAAATTACGTTGCTATGTTGTAGCTAAGTCAAACGGTAAACTGCAAGGTACATATCTAGCGAATGGTATAGACAAAGTGTTATACACGGATGGCAGAGGGATTGGCGTGCGTAGCGATTACAATGGCGTGCTCCTATTAGACACCATTTTGCAAACTCCAGTTCTCAAGACCGAAGACGTTATTAAATTGGAACTCTTACTCTCTGAGGCTAAACTGTTGCACGATTGTCTGCGATCCGTAGAATTACCAGGAGTAGATCAAGTACATGAGGTAATTGATGAATTATGGGGTCAAATTGTTGCTTCACAGGCGAATAAAAAAAAAGGTGTCAAGGCTCAAAAAGTAAGTGGATGCAAGTTTTTTTTGCAAGTAAACCTATAGGATGGCGTACTTGAAAATTGTTAATCTAACCATTACTTGTTACAGTGGGACACGATATGCTTGGAATTGCCACACGGATCTTTGAAACTAGTCTGCTCGGGATTAGTGATGGAATTGAAGAGGCAAAATCGGTTTATACCAGCATTGCCTATTGCCTCTGGTATTAACGAACGACTGAATGGCCTACTGTCTGGCCTCGCTTTAGAAGGCGGTTCTGCTGAGAAAATGCTAATGTTTAGCGAAGTAGCACGGCGCGATACATTCTCAAAATGGCCGCACATGAATTACAAGTAATATATTCAAAATCAAGCATTAATTTAGTATACCACGAATAATATTTCTATGTATTACGCATTTTACAGATGGGCTTTACCCGACCAAATGGCGCAGGCCGGCTTCTATCATCAACCGAATAATACTGGCGACGATAGAGCAATGTGCTTTACGTGCCATGTTTGTCTGGTTAGTTGGGAACCGACCGATGAACCGTGGTCGGAACACGAACGTCATTCTCCTGCGTGCCCCTTTGTCAAGGGGGAGTACACGCCCAATGTTGCTTTATCCGTTACCTTGGCCACCGCTCCTGCTCGTGAAGCTGGCGATACAGTAGACGTTATAGGTACTACGAATATTGCGGGTCTTGTTGCTACTTCCTCCAGTTGCGGCTTCGTTAATGTATGGAATATTACCAATCAGTTGAAGGTAAGCAATAGCGTTTGTACAGAGCGTGCAATGTCCCTATGGTAATGCCTAAAAATTATGCGAACGGCGTACGTATGTTACAGAGAGAAGTATCATTTTATATAGCTCTCTTGGATCAAGAAGCAAATAATAGGGACTCCCTTCAGTTCTGTGCTGCAAGAAATTTAACGTCGTATTTAACGACACTGGGTTCAGAATCTGATCCACTTCCCGAATATAAACCTTCAACGTCTCACAGAATACAAGTTACTGCCCTCTCCGTAATAGGTTCTCCAATTGCACAAAAAATTAACACAAATGGGACGGGATCGGCAACTTTGTCGGTGGAAGAGGAAACACCAGACTCAAAAATTAGACCGTGCTTAGTGTGTGCAGTTGCAGTGGCCATTAATAATCCGTCGCAAATAAGAACTTTAGAAAATGTTTGGGCGGCTTCTACGGACCTAGCTGCGTCGTCATCTCTAGTTCGCGCAATGAACAGTGTAAATAGTGCTGCCAGTGATACTTTAGATATAATGAAAGTAGCGGGTGATAGCTACACACATTCGCGGATGCATTATTTAGTGCTATACGACTTTCATCATAAAACGGCGACGACTCAGTCCATAAAGGAGGAAAATACTAAAGACTCCAAGACGAAGAAGGGTTTGTCGGGAACAGGGACAAGCGCTAGCTCGAACGGAGGACGTCAAGAGTGCTTGTATCAAGAACTCTTTCATGGGAAATTTTTGTACGAAGCTCCGGTAATAGAACACGTAGATTCGGATATGGTAGTCCCTCCTCATTTGCACGGAATCTTTCCAAAAACTATTCTCAGTGCATCGTCATCTAATGGTATTTACTCAACGCCAATGGGAATTACGGTAGCTCCAATGTCAACTCCGTACGACACTAATTTTAACCCTATAAATGGCTCTGAGCATTTTGCATCTACTTCCGATTTAACGACTGTCAATAAAAAGAGTTTGGACATGATGAATGTTACAAAGATCGAGCCAATCGCAATAAAGACGATACCGATTCGAGCTCCGGAGTGTGTTAAAATTACGTACATGACACCATCGAACGATGGGAAATATTTGTACGTTGCGCTGTGCCCCAGTGTGGATAGTACTACAGTTGATCCTTCGCCAACGCACAGCAATCAAATGGACATCGACGAGGAGAGCGAATTTTTTTCACAGAAAAGTTACATGTATTGGGACCATAACGATGCGCAATCTGCCAAATTGATAAATGGTGAAATTCACAGCAATACAAATAGCACCAATGCTCTATTATTCGTATATGCTCTGGATTTCTCGGGACCCGTAGTCACGGTTGTCTCCGAGCCGGTCGTAACGCGAGAATTACCGCTAGAAGAAGCTCCGATCGAGCATGTAATGCTACCTCTTGAAGAAAAATCCAAGTGCACGTTAGACGATGTAAATTCAACCGCCAATTCTACTATGAACGCAGATGCTCGAGAGCCTTTAGCACGCATAGCCTTGGTGTGCAGGGATGGTATAATCAGATTATTGAATTTAAACACGTTAAAGACGATCGCCGAAGCAAGAATCGAAGGACAAAAGTTTATCTCCGCTGCTTACTGCAATAGTGAGTTTAGTTTACTATACGCGCCATTCGCACTTCGTGGTTTATCCCATATAGAAACGAAAGATATTCGTCGTCGGTTTCAGGTTTAGAAAGATTATGCGCGTGCACCAGTAATGGCGCGCTTCATTTCTTCGTTACTACTGACGAGGAGGACTCAATCGAGGAAAAGGACGATGCCGAGGATGTGAATATGGTTACGGACGAAATCACGAGTGAAAACACGATCCCCAGTACCTCCTTGTCCCCAGCATATTCGTGAGCATAACATGAAAAATTATTGAATAATCTGACAATAAGATTATAGGAAAATATATCGTATTGTATGTCTAGGGAGCAACTGCTCGCGCATAAGACGGATTTAACCTATTCAAATCTACGAATTCTTTACGAACTTACAAGATTTGATCGACATTCCCCCGCGTACAGTGCTACGGTACCTCCATGCTGGAGCGAAATGATGCAAGCGCAGAGGCTCCGCCGACATCCACAGCACTTGCATCAATCTGAAGACCAGCATCATACCAGAACTTGGCGGTTACAAAACGACGTGTAAGTCTGCGCAACAGAAAGTAGCTGCCCGCTTGCTATCGACAATTATAAACGCTTTCCGATCCAACGAATAATCATACAACGATTACAGAACCACTTGGGACGAACACGTATTTGAACTCACTCTACCTAGGAGTACCTCTGGAAATATTGGACACGTTGATGTTCGTTTTAGCTTACATTCTTTTTGTCAAGAATTACCCACGATTCAGGTTACCTTGCTAAAGCAAAATATAAGGAGGATCGGCTATCACAAATCCCCTCTTACGCCGGTTGATGAAAGGATAGATTTCAGTATAGGCAACGATCAGAAGGCTGAAAATCCAGTAATTACCGAAGAGTATCAACGTCAACATAATACAGAAATTTTATGCGGCCCGATTGATTTGCACCGTTCCATGGACTTATCTTGTCGTTCAGGGTCCGTCACTCTTACAAGTCCAAAATTGTTTCGATCCAAAGCACGAACCCTTCTCGTTCATATCAAAGCTTTGACCGATCCGACAAAGGATGGAGTACGTAGGCTTATCTGACTTTATGTGCCTCACCGAGTATTCGTAGTAAAATGATGCGCGTGTAACTCATCGTTCATGATTCTAGGCATCGGCCAAGTCCAAAACCAATTTATTGGACGCCAAGCCGCCAACGTCTAAAAAGCTTAGAATGGTCGAAGTGCGACCGCTCGTTGCTGGTAGCACGGTAGAACGTATTGTTGAAGGTGCAAATAGCAAGAAATTAGAATACAGCTATGGTGAATATAATTTTTACACAGTTATAGGCCGCGCTTGCTCTAACTCGATATTATCTCAAACGTGACATTTTTCAATTCAAGGTTGCGATTGGATTCACGAAATATCGATCACTGTAAGGTCAGTCCACCCTACAGGCATGGCAAATGAACGTGCACAGAGGTGTGCGATGCTGGAATCTAAAACCTTTTTTGACAATTTACTAAGAATAGCTTGCTTGCAAACATCTGACAAGTAAGTGCAAGTGTGTAATTGTAATAAAGGTATTGATAATTCTATATATACCTTCTATTCCTGCAATTTGCGCATATACATTTTAGGTCCCCCGTTGTGCAATCGCTTGCGCTCGATATCTTAATATGGGTAGCTTCCATAAGGCTAACGAGATTGCGTTCTACTCGAAATAATGCAGAAATAAAATCATTGCAACTGGATACCATTCGTTCCGTACAAGTGCAATTACCATGTTTGCTGCAAACTTGCCTGTTACACGCTGGCAGAAGTATAGCGCACAAATGTGTTAAGTTAATTATTCTTTGCAGCGGGTCAGTCCCTTATTCAGTTTTTCGCGAGTGTTTCATATTGATATTTAAATGTATATTGTATTAACGTTCTCATAACATCATATTTAGAGGTTTCTACAATTTGGCGGATCCTCCTGCACCTTCCTTCGACGAAGCGATCCTTTCGGTTTTGGTCACGTTGCTACCGTCTATAGTAGAAGTACAGTGGGCCGGTTCGCTCAGATGGTTGCAATTACTTATTATCAGATTTCTGCCATTGGACAGGAACCACAATGTGGCCCAACAATGTGTCTCTTTGGTGCAACAAATAGCGGCGGAAATATCAAATAGAGTAAATCCTTATCATTTGTTACTCGCAACAAGGTACGGTTCAATGTTCGTACATCGAGTATTGATCCCATTTGATCTACTTAGTGTATACATGCCCCAAAGGACTTCCTGCGTATAATTCTTTGCAGATTCGGTTTGTACAATACACCCTTTGAAACGGAGCTCTTCGATCTTGAACTACCCGTGCCACCAAAATTTGGTTCCATGCCTGTAACGTATGCATCGGTGGTAACAGGTGAACAGACAGTGCCCGCTGCTTCTACATCCAATTCTGCATATTCCCAAGATGCCATCGATTTGAGGGACCTTCTTACACTGCCTGCACATCCGGCTAATGAACTTGTAGTGCCTAGCAAATTGAAGGCTCTGTGTACTAATCACAGTATGAAGGGGCTACTAGAGGTGACATATGTTATTATATATTTATTCTTCGTCTTAATTACTATCAGAAGCTGGAAAATTACTCCGTAACTTATGCCAATATAACTTACGTCCAATGCCAAGTTTTTAGAAAGCTTTCGGGGGTATAACAAGGACATCATATACTTTGTGCAGGTTGAGCCTCTTCATTTCACTTGTCATGCCGCATCCGATGGTACGAAGATGGAGAAAATAGATCCCGGGGTGAACACGATTAACATTGGAGCTTTGTACGATAGTACAGTTACCAGCAATAATGGTGTACCCGATGCCAAAACAATACATCCCACATACGTAAGTCCTCCCGAGTTAATATTCAATTTCTTTCTTACAAAGACACATACTTAGCGATGGCTTGACAAAGTGACCGTCGAATCCCTTGCAAAATTACCAAGAGATTTACCAAAATGATGCGGATGTTATTTATTTGAAAATGATGACGCAGGCTATCTATCGTTACTAAGAGTCTAATTAAAAGTGGTACCGTGATACATGGTAGGAGGAGGGAAAGATTTTTTTTATTAGCTACAATGGCAGTAGCACTACGCTTTTTAGACCTATGGGCGTACGTCGTTCAATACACGTACGTTCAATGTAGATGTGCTCCGTATAGAGGAATCGTAATCCAGATAGAAATCATTATACATTGTAGAATTTGGATGCTGGATCGCTAGGACCAGATGTTCAGGCTAAGTCGACATCTACATTAAGCGATCTGCTTAGTTTGTACACGACAGCAAGAGTGGTAAAGACGCCGGTACCACAACTGTTACTCATACCTGACGATCAATTAGATTGCGACGAAGCTAATGATATGCCGGTCGAGAATCAGGCTTGGCACAGTACACAAAATGTAATGCCTAATCCCCATGTATTAACTTCCACTGTAACAAAAGAAAAGTCGTCTACGCAAAATGTCAATTCTACTATAGGCAAAGTCGATGACAGCAGTCATAAGAAGGTAGATTACATAGATGAAATGTTGTATTTTCCCGTTTTTGTTTCTAAGCTCTATGATGTATTATTTTCTTGTATTTATTTTGCTTTCTTGAAATGTTGTTTATAATTGAAACCGTATCTATTCGCGTTTCTCATATAATTAAATATCACGAAATGCAACCTGCATGGAAAACTTTTATTTCTATCATATATTTAACATTGGTGTCATTTTGGCAGATTTTTTTTGTAATGCCCGCGGATTTATAGGAAAGATATTGACAAAATAATTTCAGGTTACTCGTAAAACCGTTTCTTATATTATTAAAGAAGTTGTTTGATAACCAAAAGTTGTGTTGGCAACAAAATACTTTACATATGCTTATATTTGCATGTTTCATGTATGTGTATGTACGTATGAATATGTATGTACATACATATTACACATCATGTAAATTGCACATATACGTTCATGCAATTAAATTATCTGTTTATTTCGTTCGATGCATTAGCGCCGATCTTTAAGTATACCAAAAGCTGCAATTTTTAATAGTTATTCACGTGTATCGCTGTGTCAACGTACGATTTTTCATACATTTATACATTTTTATGCAGTTAGTAGCTACTTTACGATAATATGGGCGATAGATCTCGCAAAACATTGTACAGTGCGTTACACTTCGCAATTTCGCAGTTCAATCGTAAAAATCTGCATATTTCAGGAGCGACCTGTACTTAAAGTTTCTAAATGTCATAGTGGCCTGAAAGTATTTTGCGCTTTCTGAAAGAATGTACGGTCCATATATAAGATATAGCATAGCTTTTGTTTTAAGACGAACGCGAGTTTTACATACCTGTGTATACGTATAACTCTACCCATTGCAGAAAGAAGATATTACTTTCCCATGGGGAAGATTATTATGTTGGCCACCTCAGCAAGCTTTGGTGGTCGAACGAATGCATTCTGGAGCACGTCGGTTTGTCATTTTAGATTTCGGATCACCTATTTTACTTACGGATCTGACAATTCCTTCCTGCAGCGATCTGGTATCACTATCCATAGATATATGGACTAAGAGCGAAGAGACTGACGGTACGCGTCTTATCGTTGCTGGGGATATCGGATGTAAGCCACTGGTTGTTTCCGATCTCCAGCCACCGCCCGTATGCAGATATCTTAAGGTAACGGAGCTACATCGCGCTTATGTTTATTTCGTTACGGTCGCTTTAACGATATATATACATATATATATTCTATTCCAACAGATTACTACTATCGGTCGATACGGAATGTCCACGGCTACCTGCAAGATCCCTTTAGGAATGTTCTACGGACATATGGTAGTCCTACCAGGAGAGGATTATTCGGAATTAACTAATATTCCCATTCCTGAAAATACGTTTGAACCCTCCTTACAAGCTACCATCGACACGCAGTGTAACATATTGTCAGCTCTCGCAGAGGATGTACAGTGCAGGTATTTACAAGGCAAATTTCAGATCGGAAAGTAAAATTGTAAGACGAGCTTATTTTTAAACTTATTCACCGTAAAACTTGATCAGATTCAGCCTAGCTACGGAAAGATTGAAGGGTCTGTTAGAGCCCTTACTGTGTTCGGAAACTCCCAACGTTATGCACATGCAACATTACCTGTGCGGGAATAAAACGGCTACCGAGAACAAAGAGCAGCCATCCGCAAAGATAATGTCCACCTATCAGGTAAGGCGTAGAGGGGATTAAACAGAGGCACTGAAAAATCGATATCGGCATAATGATATACATCTTACCGTGTAAAACAGGAATGTATAATGTTTCAACATCAATTAAATATTATCCGCGGTGTATGGAGACGGCTCGAGTCGTGGAGAGGTACTCAGAGCATAGCAATGTCGTCGATGGCCAATGCGCCCAATGATAAATTGCGAGTTCTCGGAGAAACTTTGCTCGACATTTTGTTGTATACGGTATACGAAATTGGACCTGTACCCAGTGTACGTATTCCGTGCCTTTTAACGTTTGGCGACTTTTAGAATCGCACACTTGGAACGTGTTTTCTGTGCCTTGCAGATACCCATGTCCATATGCGACATTTTTACGCCATCCCTTTGCGAAAGATTTTTCCATTCGATCTGTGTCGTAACGCCGGCACCGCGCCTGCAACTTCACGCAGCTGCACTTTTGGCCCGTATGGCCGGTCACCAGCCCTGGTGGGGTAATTTTTTATCCAACACCTTGATCAATCTTTATTCATCGTCGTCCACGCATATCTTCCCGCAAGATAGGTAATGTTTGAATATTTTTCACTTTCCACATTTCTCCCGATAATACAATTTTTCCGATCAAAGTTATACATCGATGCGTTTATACGTACAATGTTGATCATAATTTTCTCGATGGTGTAGTATGAAGGTATGAAAATTTGTAGGGTGTTCATTTTATTGACCTTCCTTGGGAGGAAGTCACTGATCGCAGGAGTTAACAAATCTCCGGTGATAGATGCTATGGTTCGAACGCTGGGCCGATTATTGCAGCCATTATCCAACGGTCAGTCCCTCACTTCCCATCGTTTGGACACAACGCTGATCGGTTGGGTGCTTTTGTTCCTATCCGTGTGCTTAGACACAACAGCCATGTCATCCTCTTGTTTGGACGATAATCATGAAAAACATAAGGAACAAGGTACATAGGAGTTTGTTAGTTAAAGGAAGTTTGTACGTTTTTCTTTGATAAAGTATCAAGCCACGCTCGTCGTTCTCTAAAGGTCTGTTATTGCGATGGGAGTTTATACAAGGAGAATCGGCGATGCAAAGAAAATACGTTAATACCAACAGATCGTCAGCGTCTCGCAGTTATCGTAAAATGTTACAAAAGCGTTTAATGCATCATAAGCAGCAGCTCCAAGAATTGGAACAAGCAAAAAAGGCGTTGCAGGATCCTACTCAGGTATTACCCAAGCTCGGTCCGTACATAAGCCCCGATAAGCGCGTGCCTGCGCGTTTTCTCTCGTAGCCTCTCGTTGGCCCTTCCTACAGCCCTCTATGGTTTAAAAGCGAAATCGACGTATTTCAGACTTGGGCAACTCTATCGCCGCAGGCATTATCGTTGTACAGTAAAGTGGAAGCAACGGTAAAATCTCAGGATCGTTTTTTTAAAAAGACATTAAAGCAACATTCGGCCAAGCATTTCAAGGATATTCTTGGTATTCGCAGGAACGAAATCCATCATGTTGCTCGTAGTACACGCGTTCAGCCACAACCTAGTACAAGGTAAAGACATTGGCCATACTCGTACGACCGATTATCGGCAAAAGGATAATCATTTTGTTTTTCGTTGCGTTTTACAAGTTCCAGCAAACCCGACGTTATGGAGTTGGAAGTTGAATATATGCCAAATTTATCCCATCAATATGCTTTGCCAGTAGCGCGTGGTCTCGTTGCGCTTATCCTATGTAACTCTGCCAACGTGGATATGTTCCTATTAGCTTGCAAGGTATTCCGCTTGTTTTTCTACCTATGGGTTTACACATTTATACACAATTATACGGTCTTCGCGTTCATTTATCCATTGAGTAAGAAAGGCCGGGTATCGACGGTTTAAACTGTTTCGTCGATGGTCTATCCACGATTCGATCGCGCCCAACTTAAGAATAATATCGGTGGCACCCTGGTTATCTTATATTGGCCACGTCCGTGTTGCCAGTAAAGTAAGAACGATCGTCATTGGGTATGCGGCTCGAGGAGAGCGTGGCGCTTCGCGACACTAATCCCGAATCGTCGCTTTTAGGTAGTCGCTAGGCTAGTGGTATCGACACGTCCCGCAATTAGTTTGTGCGAGCTTATGAACGAGGAGCAGCTCTTGAGGCTAATCAGATTGGCAACGGGTGCCTCCGATGCAGCGTGGTCCTCGCACGCAGTCTCGTGCTTGCTGCAGGACTTACTGGAAGGTACAGAGTCGTTCGTCCGCTCAAATCTACCTCGGACATCGTTCGCCTCTACCTTGTCATCCATGGTATATTCCTCAGGAGGGAGACTGTTTCCGAGATCGTGTCCCGCGCACGAGGGGAGCCCTTCCGAGGAAAATTTCGAGTCGCTGGCAAGCGAGGAGGGCCGAGCGCCGGCCGAGGATGAATCGGGCGGCGTCGCGGGAACCAGCAATACGGCCGTTGCCTTGAGCACCGAGGAGAGTTTCCCCGAGGCCGCCGGGGACGACGATGCGCAGGACAGTATCGTCGTTACGTCCGGCGCGGCGTCGACCTCCAAATCAAACGGCATTCTCCCCTCGCTCCTCGAGTCCGACGATAGCGAGCTGGAAGACTTCTTGGACGATATCTTGGAACGTGGCAAAAGCATGCTGAAGAAAGGAAGCGCCGTCTCCAAAATATTGACCTCGACCAGTTCTGGGTGCGCATTACGCTTTGCATTGTCCTTCCGCCTTTGCCGGAGAAAGGGGAAGCTCTCGCGCATTACTCTCATAATCCTATTTAACATCAGTAGCACTTCTCTCGCCATGGACGCAAGGTTGGAGTATGGAGTCGAAATGGGGGTGGAAATATCATTGAGGATACTGTCGACGCTTGGAATGTACAATCTGCCATACAGTATAAATGCCGCGGTATACGTAAGCCGACGTTTTACCTTTATAATCACAAGGAACATCGCCCGCGGAATATCCTCCTTATCTTCCGTATTCTAAAAGGTTCCTCCGGAATCGAGCCGGTATTGTCAGCAGCCGGTAACGAGAACCGAAACTGGCTGGAACGACAGAAGCCAGGAAGTTTGGAACTCGTCCGATCCTACTTCCTCCAGTTTGTCCATGCTGACGAGATGTTTCGACGAAATATTTACGGATTTATATTTACAGGTATATCCGATCGATCGACCATGCCGGACATTTTTTACAGCTCATCTTCGTACGGTCTCGCACGCGACGCGTATGTGCGCGAGAACGTTCGCGATCGTGTCACCATCTAAGCTCGTGTTCTTAAATTCATAGAATGCCGGAACGAGTTTGGAGCTCGTCCTTCAATTGTGGCTAACGTTGAATATGGATGCCGTGGGCGAACAGTGTAACGCCTCGGCTCAATTCGATGGTTCCGTAACACCTATAATTCCGCTCAGTGCCGCGGCACTATCCAGCCTCATATCTGCGTTATCGTGGTGAGTTCGAGGATCGAGAGAGGGATCCTTGCTCGGATCAAAGGCGATATTCCAAATCGGAGGTGGGAACGTTTCGCGGTGGGATCGAAACGAACATTGAATTTTCAGGCATCCGGGCGTTTCCTTGCGCGCCTGGTGTCTCGCTCTGCAGTGTTTGACCCTTGCCAGCAATCAGCCGCTGCAATCGAGGAGTGCGGAGTCGACGAGCGGTAAGCAACCCTTGGACGGGCTCCTGGGCGGCATGGCAAGCCTGATAGTCAAAGAACGCAATACAGGCCCCATGCTTCTACGGCTGTTATCCGGCAGTGGTGTGAACGTCAATACCATGGATAGGCAGTACATCATGGTAAGCTTCTCGCCTTCGCGACATACGCAACATACGAGTTAGCCAAGTCGAAGTGCCCGCTCTTGATTCCTTCGCTCCTTTCAGGCCGGCCCTACGGTTTGTCAAGCTCTGCAAGACTTTCTCGTTCGCTTGGAAATGCGATGCGACGTAATAACACCTGGCAGCTCTTTGGGTAATTCTCTGAAGGAATTGTTACTCTGGGTGGTGTACCAACTGGTACAGCCTGGCGGTGCACTGGTCGCGAGAAGAGGCCCGCTGGATGCGCAGTGCAAGCTCATAACGTCGCTGACCAACCTGAATTTCGCCAATACGGATTTGGGTACCGCGATGAGCGTCTCGGAATGCGTCGGAGTATTGGTGTCGACCTACGTCAGAGACTCCGGCGGTAAAGGCCTTTTCTCCATTACGTTCCTCGTTCCCGTGAATTTGAACGTTAAATCTCTACGGTCCATTCGATTCTCCGACAGCCGGTGCGCAGTGCGCGGGTGCGTTCGACACGACCAATCAGTCCAGCGGATTTAGCGGACTGTTTGCCTGCGTGCTCGGCGGGGATACGAGGCAAGGGCGACCCGCCTCCTGGGATACTTTGGTCGTCGCCCTCATTAAATTGGTCTGCAGACTGATTCAAACGCCGCTGCCGAACGTAGGTACCTCGTAGAAACTCGAGGAAGTTGGTGCTCGTTTAGCCGCATGACGCGACACGATTCCCACCGCAGGCTCGACCGATCCAGTCCGATTCCACGACGGAGATGGAATTTGCCGAGAGCGGCGCAAGTTCTGGAAGCAGCATCAACGAAGGCCAGTCCAAGATGAATATTTCGCAGACGGACGAAAGCAAGGTCGCGGAGCAACAGACTTCCTCTTTCCGTTCGCAACAAAGCATCGTCAACAAGCCTCGCGTGCCGTGCGTGGCGGACACTGGTAACTAGAAACGCGCCCTTCCGACGTCCATTGCACGGATAAGGGTTAGCAAACGCTCACTCTGCGTCCTGCGCCTTCAGTGTTGCAGCACGAACCGATAATGATGCGGCTGTTGGGAGCCCTCGGGCATAGCAGTGGCTCGTCTTTGGCCATGCTCCTGGGAGAGGGTGCCGGGGCGGGCGCCGCCACCGAGCTCGGAGACCCGGCATCCATACCGGACGCTATATTTCAACTCCTCACCATGCTCACTAAAAAAGCTAGCAATCCGACATTGGTGCTGAATCCTCTTCACCGCTATTTATCTTCCTGTAAGCACTCCTTCTCTCGAGGCGCTCCGGCCTTCTCGTCAAATATTTCAAATGAAAACCTGGCCCTTCTATTTGTCGCACAGCTTCCGGAGAGAGGGCGATCGATCGGCAGCTGAGCGTTATGCAATTGTCCGAACCCTTGCTCTGGTACATTTTAAGGGTGCTGGACAATGAGGCCTCCTTGTCGATGTTCACCGCTATGGGCGGTGTCAAGGTGCTGTGCCAAAATCTCGTAAAGTCCAGCAACAACAGCACCAGCAGCAATTCCGCCACCTCGGGTGTAATCGCATTGGTGATGGAGCACCTTTCGAACGCTCCCAACATGGCCCCGGTAACGGCGTCGAACAGCAAGAAATCCATAAACTCGCTGGAGACCTACGAGGACGGATTGCTGAACTTTGCTCCGATAGGCACGATATCCGGTTTAAACCCCACCGCTCAACCCGCGGATGTTCTGATACAGAACGCGGCCCCGCACAAGCGGGCGAGGGCGCCCGCTTGGTCCTATCATTTTTACTTCGACGAGGCATGGGTCGACCTCACCATCACTCTGCCATGCGCCATTTTGCTGAGAAAAGTCGAACTGCAGCCGCATTGTACATCCTTGTCCAGTAAGGTTTTATAGACGATGGCCGATCGCGCAGGAGAATTGCGCGGGAGGTCTGATCGACCATTCCCTTCTCTCCCCTCTCTCTCTCTCTCTCTCTTTCTTTCTCTTCTTCAGCATGCCCGTCCGCGGTCGCACTGGAGGTATCGCGGGAGAGCAACAGTCCGCTGACGCCTATTTGCGCTCCAAAGCCAACGGCGGGCTTGACGTTCATATGCCTAACTCTGTCGCAACCAGAAGTGGCAACGGCCGTACTGGTGCGATTGTACAAACCGCGCGATTCGACGCATATAAGTCTGAGCCAGATACGGCTACTGGGAACGACCGCATTCGGTGAAATTAAGACGAATCGCGATGCGATAGACGAGGAACAGCTTACGAAAACGAGGTAACGTATCGTGTACTTGAAGAAACAGGCTGGCGCGCTTAGGGAAACCATTCGATCCGATCGAGATGAGGTAGTAGATACGCGCGATATTCGGCTCTCGATCCAATATTAAGAACGGACGTTTCGACGATACCTCTTTCTAGCTTGGGGTGGTTGCGACTGCTGCATCAGTGCTTATCCGTGAGCACGTTGAATAGCAATCTTGCCCTCGAGGTGCTTAATTCTGCAGCTTCGGTCGAAGGCCTGGTCGAGGCATGCTGTAACCTTCTGTTGCTCCCAGCACCGTCTCTTTTCACTCCCAACCTGGAGAGGGTTCTATTGCAGCTAGGTTTACATTCGCGAGAGCTTGGATTGCGTCTCATTGGTCTTTTGCTGAACAACAGGTCTACTCCTTTCTTTCAAGGTATCGCTTATTGGATATCGAATATCGATATCGATACATCTACATTCTGCGAAAGTACAGCGCCCAAATCCGATTTCGCTCGAAAGACGCGCGTAACGTCGTTCCCCGATGTTCGACAGGAGCCATAACCGGCCAGGAGACGTCGACCGTCCAGCTGGTGGTCGAATTACTTCAACAACTTTGTTCCATTCCGGATGCGAGCACCGAAGCTCGCACGACGGCGGTGCTCTCTTGGCTGCAAACATCCGCGATGAACGGCATATCCCAGTCGAGTAGTGCACCCAATGCCACCACTCCTCCGGCGGTCTACATTCACTGTGTATCCTCCATCGTCTGGAAGGCTCACCGGCAGGAAAACCTCAATTACGATTTGGCCGCCCTGCTCACCGACGATCTCTTCAAGTACGCACAGCTCCTCTTGATCCACCTTAAAGAACATCGTCGATCCTCTCTCACGACTAACCAACGCAAACTTTGCTTATATCTTCGCGAACAGCGCACTGTATCAGTGGACTTTGACGCTCGGGACCAGTTCAGCCCTGAAGCAGGCCATCGATTCTGCCTTGTGCGCATTTTGCTTCGTCAGGCCGGCGTTATTCCCCATACTGCTGCAAAGGGTCCAAATTTTGGTCCCGAATTTGGCCACGGACCATTCCGCCTCCATATCGGACGATCGCAAGGAATGCGAGGGACAGACGGACGATGTCAAAAGTGAAATCAATGGCGAGGAATGGTACTGCCGCTTTGTATTGCTAGAGTATAAACGATTGCATTTAACGGAGGGCCAATTACTGACCGTCGCCGCGGCCGCCAGATCCCCGCCCGGCGTGCAACAATTGATCGATTCCGGGCTCTTGGCTCTGCTCATCGCGTCCATCACCGGTAACCAACAGGTTTTTCCCTCGAACCGACAAATCGCGCGCCCATATTCTCGATTTCCTAACCGGAATCTACGCTCGTTTAGATTTTTGCAATACGAAAGTCTCAACAAAGGCGCGACAAGCCGGAACGTCGTCCGAGGACGACAAAGGCCCCGGGAGTAACAGCCTGACGGACAACGACAAGGTCGGCCACGCCTCTGGTCAATCGAAGGACCACTTTGGTAAGCGGACCTTATTCCCATCCTCGCGCGCTCGGGCGCCCTCCTCTCCTCCGCCCTGTCGAGCCAATAAACGCGTTCGTTCTTCAGGCGGCCTCTGCATGACGGAACCGGAAAGTATAGCCATAGTATTGGAATTTTTAACCCTCGTCTGTTCCGAGGGAAGGATGCGAGACTGGCTCGGAAAGGAGGGCAGCGGTTTCTGGCTGCCTCTCCTTTCCTTGCTCAGCAATCGACCCATCGAGAGCCCCTCCGTCTCTTCCTCGAGGTAATTCTTTATTCCGGAGCCATCTCGAGTGACTGACTTTGCCTCGATCGTTCTGACCGAGCATCGAAATCCTCGACAGGTGTTCGAAGACGAGCGTGTCGTACGCGTCTCTGGAGAATGCCACCATCAAGTTTTTATCCAGATGCTGCTGGTGCCACCTTGCCAATCAAAAGCTACTCGCCGAACTTTTGACCAACGTTATTTCGCAACAGCGGACGACCTCCAGTAAGATTCTTTAACGTTCGCGCTCCCAAACCTATCCTCCTTGTCTATCGGCTCTGAACGCGCGATCAATTCCAAAAACAGACCTGAGGTACC
The DNA here is from genome assembly GCA_038496175.1 of Ampulex compressa. Taxonomy (NCBI): domain Eukaryota; kingdom Metazoa; phylum Arthropoda; class Insecta; order Hymenoptera; family Ampulicidae; genus Ampulex; species Ampulex compressa. The sequence continues at coordinate 27,766 of JBCFXI010000538.1, forward strand.
TTAACGGGATTTCGGGCTTCACGAGGAGGCTGATATTACAATTGCTACTGGAGGGGGAAAAGATATTGGTGTCGGTGACCTCGGAGACGCCGATGAAGGTTTCGGGCACCGCGGCCAATCATGGAATGCCATCGATGCCGCCGCATCCGGCGCACCCCCTCGGCCATTATCACCAACTGCTCTACATGTCCACGCAATCGACGGTGGCGGATATCCTGCAACAAGTGTCGGGTATGACGTCGGGTAGTTGCCCATTCTACGGCCCCTCTTATCCCAATGCCTCTCCCACCCTCGCTTCTTCCGGCAATATTACGGAGCACTCTTTGAAATCCCTCTCGAAGGAACCTGGCTGCTCTTGCTCCTTCCGAATACCTACAAGGGTAACGAGAGCTGTCCGAGCGGTGGCAATCACTCTCGCGAATTGTGGGAATCCGGGATGGCCTTCATAGTGGACACTCTGAGCGTAGCGGCGGGTAACACGGCCAAGGACAAGAGGGCCAAGGAAGCCTCGAACAGGTCGCAAGCTCGAGGTCCGATCATAAGGAGGACGCGGTTAAATACCGGTACGTAAGCGCCCTTTGGCCCTTTTGGCTCGGTAAGCTCTTTTGGCGAGATCGAATCGATTTCTGTTTCCGCTTATCCGCTCGCCAGAGGGGGGAATGCCGATCGCGAGTAAAAGCGCGAGCAGCAGCGTCCCGTCGAGTTCTTCCAGTTCGTCCAGCTCGACGAATCAGCAATATCTGATACACTCTTCGCGGCCGAACACTCCGTTGCCACCGCAGCTGATGATCGCGCAGCTCTTGGCCATAGCCGAGGACAGCGGTATATCCCTCTCGGAGCCCTGTTTGCACCTGATTCTGCGCCAGCGTAGCAAGGACTCCAAAGGTAAGTCGCGGCCTCTCGAACGCCTCTCGAACGCGCTCTCCTTGGGCTCCTCTCGCCAAAATCGCTCCTCGATCGCAGACGACGCGGCGAAGCAGAACGAGAGCGAGCTGCTGGGCTACAGAAGCATCGAGAGCTCCCTGGCCGTCTTCAGCGCCGGCGGCGGCTTGGCGGTTCTGGCCCGACACTTGCCCCTCGTCTATCCGGACTCCGGCAGACCGACGCCCGTCGCGGAAAAGTCCCCCTCGCCCGTGCAGACGGACGCCGACTGGATCAAGCTGGAGATCAACGGCGAGGTCTACGTGGACTTGGAGGAGGCCGGCACCAACTCCTCGCCGCAAGCCACCTCGCCGCCCTACGTGCCTCCGCACTCTCTCGCCGCCTTCGGACTCTTCCTCAGGCTGCCGGGCTACGCCGAGGTTCTCCTGAGGGATCGCAGACGCGCGCAGTGCCTCCTGCGTCTCGTTCTGGGCGTCTCCGACGACGGCGAGGGCGGCGACGTCCTGACATCCCCGATCGCCGCCTCCTTGCCGACCCTACCCTTCCAAGTGCTGAAGCAGCTGCTGGACGCCACGCCACCGACGACGGACGATGGCTTGCTCCTGCGCAGGACCACCATCGAGGTGGGCGCCATGCTCCTCCTGCTCAACTGCCTGGCCATCTTCACCCACCAGACCGGCCAGAGCGAGGCCGGGGGCGAGCAGAGGATGGGCCAGGGTTCCGCTCGCAGCGACGACGGCTCTCACCTCTACTGGGCGAAGGGCACCGGCTTCGGCACTGGCTCCACCCAGCAATCCTGGAACGTCGAGCAGGCGCTGCTGCGCCAACGCTCCGAGGAGGAGCACGTGACGGTCCTGCTTCAGGTTCTGGCGAGCTACATCGGCTGCGGCGGGCAGCCGCAGAGGGAGTTGCCCGTGCCCTTCCCCGAGCTGCTCGCGCGCTCCTGCCTGCTTCCCGCGCTCTCCTCCTACTTGAGGAACGACTCGGTCCTCGACATGGCCAGGCACATTCCTCTGTATCGCGCGGTGCTGCAGCTGCTGCGTGCCATGGCCCTCTCCAATCAGCTCGCACCGCTTTTGCTGCCGAGAGCGGCCCGATCCGCCGAGCCCTCCGCCGTTTCCCTCTTGTCGAGCATGAGGATCTGCGTCGACACCTACGTGCACAAGATCAATCGTACCAGGGCCAACAAGTCGATGGCCGGCTCGAAGTGTCCGGAGGACGCGGATCAGGACGAGGGTCTGGCCACGCTCATTCCCGACATTCAAGAGAGCGCTACCATCGTGCAGAACGCCACCTCGATATTGTCCGGCATCTCCGAGGAATTGCCGGGGCCCAGTCCCACGGCGCCGGAATTACCCTTACGCTCCATCGAGCAGCGCTACTTGGAAGTCATGAAAACCTTGCAATTCGGTAAGTGCGCGCCGCTTCGCCGGGAAGCGTCCCGGCTCGAGCGCCTCGCCCTCGCTCTCGAATCATCTCACGCCCCGCCGCAGATACCTACGAGATGATAACGGAAAATCCGGATGGCGGTGGATACACCTTTGCGGTGTCCTATCACTTCGAGTCCAACATGAGGGCGGCGGGCGAGAGGTGTCATCCCACCAGGGTCAAGAGGCTGGCTCAAGAAGCCGTCACGCTCTCCACGGCACTACCATTGTCCTACAGTAGCAGCGTTTTCGTTAGGTGCGATGCCGACAGACTGGACGTGATGAAGGTACTTTGCGCTCCCCGACCTTTTTTCCATATTGACGCGAGGCCCGAGACGATTCATCGATCCTGCGTATTTTTCGTAAGGTGCTCATTACAGGGCCGGCGGAGACGCCCTATGCCAATGGATGTTTCGAATTTGACGTCTACTTCCCACCCGACTATCCCAATAGTCCTATGTTGATCAATCTGGAAACCACCGGCCGACATACGGTGCGATTCAATCCCAATCTCTACAACGACGGTAAAGTGTGTCTGAGCGTCTTGAATACCTGGCACGGACGTCCGGAGGAAAAGTGGAACGCGCACACGAGTAGTTTCCTTCAGGTACCCTTTCTCTTCTCTTCTCTTCTCTTCTCTTCTCTTCTCTTCTCTTCCCTTCTCTTCTCTTCTCTTCTCTTCTCTTCTCTTCTCTTCTCTTCTCTTCTCTTCTCTTCTCTTCTCTTCTCTTCTCTTCTCTTCTCTTCTCTTCCTTTCCCTTCTTTTCTTTTCGACGCTCAACTCTGCCGACGACATCGCTCGAGGTCGCCACGATCGTCGCGTTTAACACCGCCCTTCGTGCGTGCGCAGGTTCTGGTCTCGATACAATCGCTCATCTTGGTATCGGAGCCCTACTTCAACGAGCCAGGTTACGAACGATCTCGCAGCACATCGAGCGGGGTTCAATCTAGTCAAGAGTACAATGCTAATATCTGTCAAGCGACGGCAAAGTGGGCTATGCTCGACCAGATTCGTAACCCTTGCCCGTGCTTCAAAGAGGTCATTATCGAAACGATTATCCTCCAATGCCCGATCTAGCTCGTAGGCTCGCGTTATCCTCAAAAATGTTCGTAGGTCATCCACACTCACTTTTGGATAAAGAGACACGAGATCGTTGCGCAGTTGGAAGGATGGATAAGGGATATGGAGGTGCACGCGTCGGACCGTAGATCGGGACGCACGACACCTCTGAACGCTTTGGCATTAAGGGTACGGTATTTAACGATTATTCGTCCGCGTTTCAATCCATCCTGGGAGCTACACCGACGCGACTTCGATTTCGATGGTCATTGGACGGGCTCAGTGGGCTCGATCGGGGGACTTCCGTATCGAAGATTTCGCTTGGAATTCCGCCGATCTTCCTTGGATCGTTTTTCACGCGATACGTCCACTCTAGATCCGGCGGCTCGCGTAGCTCCCAGCCTGAATTACCTTCCTCCTAGATGCTAAAAGTCCGAAGCGCGAAAAGAGCGCGGCGTGCCTTGCCATTTGTCAAACCGAATCTCTCCGTACGCTGCAGAGGCATTATAGACTGCTGAGGGAAGAGCTGAACAAACTACCGACCCCCAAAGGATTGGAGGATTTGGTAGAGCCGCTTCCATCCCCCGGGTCGCCCATCGAGCTAGCGGGAACCCCTAGCACGCCGAATACACCGGCGACGACTGGTGTATCCGCCTCTACGCTTTCCGCGGCGATGAGCAGCACCGTCGTTGCGATGGGCAACACCAGTACCAGCAATCACGTGCACCACGACATCGACACGGACGTTGAGATGGAGAAGATGGTATCGAAAGTGTGTGAATAGCCAAAGGATGTTAATAGACATTGTTGGACATTTTGAAAAGTCTATTGTTTGTGTTATGTCGGACGATTAACGCGAGCACTCCAGGATGGTGGGTAGAGCCGCTAGCCGGCCCAATCGGCCGAGTATCGGCCCGTGTTTCGAGCCAGTCCTCGCTCGCCGGTGCCGACTGCCCAATGCCGAAAGCCGACGATACTTTTCAGTTGGACGCGCTACGATATCGCCACGATGACGCTTCAAAGAGTCGCGAGAGGCGGCCGTGAAGCGCGATGGTCTAAGAGTGCGTGTATGAAAGAGAGAGAGAGAGAGAGAGAGAGAGAGAGAGAGAGTGTGAGAGGCGGAGCGGGAGCAAGAGCGATGATCGACGATTCATCGTTAGTGCGAATGTGACAAACTCGTGCGTAGTAGGTAATCTCCGTGGCTACCACTATAATATATGCACGCTGCATTCTGCTACTTCGTAATACTATAAGTGACAACTGTTATCCGATATTTATTATACGTGTTCCCCGTTTAGCAGATACCCTCTACGTACAACGCGATCGAAATTAAAAGACGAGTGTAGATTAATGGAGAACGTGGGAGAATGCGATGTTGCGGCAGCATCGAGGCCATTGGCCTTGTATCTTCTCGTCGATACTCGGGCCCGGATGGAGATGCGACGAGCGAGGAGAGCCGATCGCGGCTTCGATCTTCCCGATCCGTCGCCTTCCCTTTCGTCGGCAGCTCCCGCATCCTCCTCGACGCGTTCATCGGCGATAGCCTCGAGCTCTCGACGCGCGGACTTGCATCGCGTCCGAATTCTCCCGCGGTCGGCGACACGAGCGCGGCCGGTGGTGCTTTGCGAATCCTCTGGTAGCACCGTCTCCTCGTATCCGGATTACAGGATAGCTATCGTATTTTTCACCAAAAATACTTGCGCCATCGATGATCGAGAATTCTCGCGTCTTCTCGCACGCTCGATTAACTCCCAGCGATTTGGTAGGGAATGCCGTGTGCTTTGCGGATCTTGCTTTGAAAGGGAAACTATTTGCCGTTTTTTCTTTTGCTCCTTTCTTCTTTTTTATTTCAAGGACCTACGTATTTACCTTCTCGTTTTCCTTCTCGGGACGTTGTTTTATATTGAATTCGTTTCGCAAGCAAAATGATTCTCTGGAGAGGAGCGCTTTTGTGATGTACTTACGTCTGCTCGTCATCCTAGAAGAGAGAATAGCGCGGATCTCGGAGTATCCAAGGTACATTGCGTTTGGCGCACATCGATATAACCGAAGCGTGGCATTATCTGAAATACGCGGCTCCTGTTTAGGACTCTGGGCCGGGAATTAAACTAAGTACGATTACCTGTAACGTACTGGCCGAGTTACGGTGCCAGGATGGACGATCGTTGTCTTGTAAATAACCGCCACACGAAAAATCATACCGCATACGATTAAATGTTTGTAATTCTGGGGCAGCTGGAATGGAGCTCCGACGTAACGTATATTATTGCATGGATTTCTAAGCAGCGAAGGAAGTGAAACACGTAAACGAATGTATATGACGGGAGAACGTGTTAATAGTTATTTATAATAAACGATTATTACCACGGCATTACGGAGAAGATATTCTTGCGATATTTTTATTGCGAGGACCGTTCTTACGGGGGTTTGTGCGCACCCATCTTCGCTTCCACTTCGTTTCTGTTATTTTTGCATTTTAATAAAAACTGAATTTTTCGCGCGCATCGATACTATTTTTTATTAAACTCTCCGCTCTTTGGTTTTTTTCGTTTTGTTTACCCCCGCAGCGTTTGTATCGGTATTCTTACGCTTACTATTTCGCATGTATGTGTACCGAGGTTGTATCGCTTGAAATCTCACGATCTCGACTTTTCGCGGCTCTCTCGACTCGTGCGATTTATCCTTCCCGAGCTAAAGTTTAAATATTTTTATTCATTTTTTAAATACTCTCGATTACCGCCATTGATGAAATAAACCTGTCTTTGCAGAGATGTTTAGGAACATTTTTAATATCTCATTTCCCCGCTAAAGGATCCCGAAGAACCATCGCTATGCGCGAGAAGTGCTACGAAATCGTTTCTTCGAATACCTTCGTTCCCGTCTTTTTATATCGACGAAGCATCCTATTACGTTCGCACGCATTTTAAGAAATGCGCGAAAGCGTCAACGCGACGATGCGATGCCAGAGAGGTATTCGATCATTCGTGCGATCGTTAAAAGCCCCTCTCCCCCCTTTTTCCTTTTTTTCCCCTCTTTTTTTTTTTTCCAATCCCTCCGTCTCGTTGGAGTGTATACCGGAGAGTTAAAAAAACTGTCCGAAATATGACACCGAGCGCGATGAAAACCAGCTCGTCGTAACGGAGTACGATGCATCATCGACATAGTCTCGCTTGCTTTGAAGAGCTGTCATCCCGGTGTGACGAAGTGGTAAATCGAACCGGTCCACGCCAGTTGCAGGTGCGCCGTTAATAGTCCCTCCAACGAGCCCCTCCCTCGCCCCTTGGGGACGGTGGTTTGCCAGTTTAGATCGATTTCTCGTGTTTCCAATTAGAAACAGACGGATAAAGCGCCAAACGTACGCGAGGGAGAACTCGAACAACCGACGTGGACAAGGCTACGATGGCTTCGAGATCGTACCTGAACGACGTTGAAGGCATTCGATGGACGCAGTCGATCGCCCTGCCGCGATACTTCGATACGACGCGTCTGGGAGTAAGATCCTTATCGCGAAGCATATTCCTCCCTCGGTTCCGTCGCGCTTTTTCTTTCGCAAGCAGAGAATTTCCGTCTGGCGTTCGATCGAAGAGCATTTTGATTTTTGATAGGACGCTTCGTCGCGTTTGTTTATCCATGGCCGAAAGCGGCATGAAAGCATTCATCGGCCGAAAGCGCGTATTCGTTGCTCGCGATAAACGATGCGCCAATTTTTCTAACGCCCGACCGGCTCGTCGACGCGTTCGACGAAGCAATTCCGAGGAAACGATCGTGTCGGCTCGGTCGGTCGTGCTCGGTCGTTATTTTATACCGAATCTTCGTTTTACCGAACGAGGTGGAGACGGGGACGACGAATCGTGCTCTCGATTCACGCGACATTCCCTTCTCCCAAGATGGAAGCACACGTTCGGGCAAGACTCTCCGTTGCACGTACAAGTAGTACGCGCGTCGCAGCAAGTAATCCAACGCGTTACTCGGATAGGCCGCCCGGTGCCCGGTCAAATCCAGCGCGTGCCAGTAGAACATTCCGTGCACGGCCAGACCGAGGGAGAACCTCCGGGCTTTCCGCGCCAGTTGGGAGATCAAGGAGCAATATTAATGTCCCGCGTACATTCGGTACGGCAACCAAAGGATCGCTTTGTCGATGCCACCGACGGATTACATGCCGTTACATAGGCTATTAAAAAGTGGTCGGGCAAGTAAAGCATCGCCGACCGATCATTTCCATCCAGCCATCCGATTTATAGGGCAAAAGCGCGGAGGTTGAGTGCGAGCGAGATGAGGGCCGGAGAGGTAGCGGAGATAACGATATGCGCCGCGGCACGTCCACCGGCCACCGCCCACCGCCCACCGCCCACGGCCCACCGCCCTCGTCGGGCCCGACAGATCAAAGGGAGGCCAGAGGAAGAAAAGAAAGTCGGCGAGGCGAGGGTGGCCGATGGGAAAGGAATTGATCGTCCCCTTCTCCTTTGCTTATCCCTCCACCGGTCCCCTCTTTTTCGAACATTCAAGCTCGACGAACTACCAGCGGGTTCCGACCTCCCCGGGGATGTCCTCCTCCGTCCTAGTTTTTCCCTCGCAATCTAGCCACAGATCAGACTTATTGCCCGACCGACCACCTCACCTCTTTTCCGACTCGATCGCCTCCTTTCTCCGAAATCTTCTTCGTGCCAAAAACGAACGTGCGACGAATTCATTTGCGCTCTTTGGAGTAAAAAAATAGATCTACTTTCTCCTCGATCCTACGCGTCGCAAGATCTCGTACCTTTATCTCCTGGCCAAAGGAGGTCGCAGCATTGGAAGCATTCGGTACCGTAAACACACATCCAATTGCTTTTACGCGTAGACGTAGTTGTGCGCCAAGTAATCGTGTATATCGGCGTGAACGTAACCGTATTTATACTCGACTGTAGGAATCGCAAGATCGAGCTGTACGTTACCACCGTCTCTACGGCGACCAAATCTAGTTTCTTTTTGTGCGCTCCTCTGTGTCCGGCCTTCGGATAGGTGGAAAGGGAGCAATTTTATCCGGCGACTCGGAGGTTTGGTTCGGGTGACAAAAGGCGGGTATTAGAACGTCCAACCGCTCCGGCGGTTAGCCCGTTACAACCTCGATCGAGAACCGAGGGATTTGCCGGGTGTACAATGATTCCCGGGCCGATGGTACCCGAAGAAAAACAGAGCGAGTGGAAAGGAGGAACGCGCCCTAATGGAGTCCGCGGTCGTTGGTGGGCAACGGTGTTAATTGCGGCACCTCATCCGGTCTTTCTCTCCTGCTGTCTGCCCTCGAACGAACGTCGTATATCGGCCGTATCGTGCCTCCTTCTTCCCCTTCGTAAAACGACACGTGCCTACGACTTGATCGAATTTCGATTTATAGGATATAGAGCGGATTCCGTATTTCGCGACGTTGTAAACTGGATATGAGTTTCCCATATGCAGCCGTATCGTCGTCCTATCGACTCTTAGTTTTCTCATAAAAAATAATCGAGGGATTTTGGACCGTCGAGGCGGGAATGCGACCATTGTCGGTCTGAACGTTCGGTTATCCCGTTATTTCGTACGATAATATCATCCTCTCGATGATTTCATTTCTTCCAACGCTGGAAAGTGCTGGTTGTACGCCTGCGAAAGGTGTCTCGGTAATTGCATCACCGCCAGTATTGCAACGTCGTACGGCTCCATACTTTGAGGGCGTTAAAGTTAGATGGGTCGTCGGTCGGAAGTGGAGTAACCGGAAGTTAGCCCTGCTAGCGGGGCCGCCCAGGAGAACTTTGGATACGATACGAGTACTTGGATACTTCTTCGTTATAGCTACCAAAGTCTCTCTCGTATGTCCCCATTTGCACCGTTTAACGCGTCGCTCTTCTCGTCCAGCATCAATGCCGTTCGGCCGACGTACGATAGCTCCCACCTTTAATTCTACCTCATTTTCTTCTTTTTTTGCGCAACAATGCTCTTTCCTTATCTTCGTGCTGCTCTCGATAGGACGTTTTTTACCCTCCTATTGCAAAAGGTGGTTTTAATGTCGGACGCGCGTTATCCGTGACTCAATTGCGTCTAGGGACCACTGATTCAACGTTGCTCATATTTACTATGCGTTACGGTTCAAACGCGTAGTTTACTATGAGCGGTACTTTGGTCGGTCGAAATTTTCGGTCTAGTTTTCGCAAGCTAAGGACGATAAGGTCGATACTCGAGATCGAAGCGTGTCCACTTTTCGGTGTTTCAACGTAGCGCCAGTTCTGCGATCCTCTGAATCCCTTGGAGGATTTGTCCCAAAAGAGGGAATAACCGCGCAGGCTTCTGCGACAACGCACGTCCCCAAAGTTGGACGGATCGTCCAGACGCAATTTTGAAATAAGCCGGCAGGTGCGGGTGGCGAGTTTACCGTGATAGGAGAAGTTACGCGCTAGAGGGCCAACTTCCTGCTAGCTCGGCCACCTCGTTTAACACGCGGCATGTGTGTCGATGTATAATTAGTTTTGCGCCGCCGCTCACGCTTTTACCTCCGTGCGTTAAGTATCTCTACGCTTTTAACCTTCCACACCAGCTCGAGCACGCTCCTCCATACTTATTCGACTAGACCACCGTTTACGTTTGCACGCTATCTCGTTATAATCATCCAGTTTCGGTTCCTGAAATTGCCTATGAATCGGCTGCCGTACGTCGAAACAGGCTGTTCTTAATTTTCGTCGCTCCCTGGAAAGCTTCCGGCCGATTTATCATTGTTCGTACGGATAAAAGAAAAATTTGAACATCGACCTGGCTGTGCGTTAATAATGGTACGAAGTACGAGGTTTCTGGTTTACGTGCATCTTTCTCGTTCTATGTTTTATCGCTGACAGAAAGTCGTGCGGTCTTTGCGCGGTGAAAAATGTAAACGTACTTTCCTTGATTCGTTGCGAGTATAGTAAAGTTCTAACGGTTTCATATTTGTTCTTATCTCGTCATGAAAATCGTACCCTCCAAGGTGTAAGCTTTTTCTGCACACGCACGGTCCTTTCTGTAACAACGCGCATATTATTTTCGCATTAGAGGGTTCCCGTAACGAGAGCATATCACTTTGACGTTAGAGCGTTTCTGTAACGTGCCGGATTATTCAATGCGTATTTTTCTTACTACTCGGAAACGATGGTTTGTCGGTGAAGAGCAATCAAAGGAAAGCTCCTGCGGTGGTACAGCGCTAATTAAAAGACCCACGCTCGATGCGTTCATCGATCGGATAACTATTTTGTAGGACATATCACGGTGTATCGGCCAGTTTACAATGCATGCCGACGCTTTGTCCGTGAAACGTCATCGTACAGCGATATTCTACTCTAACAACGTCTCGTTATCGACCAAATTGGATCCTGTCCCTTAATGGATTTAATGGAATCTCACTCAATAGAGAAACCGTCGAATAATCTCATTTCACGCTTACCGATCGAGGGCACGCTTCCATTAGTTCCCATAAGGCGGCAAATGGTGTACCTTCAATCGTACAGAAGATTATTTCGTGTATTTGCTCGGACAAACCGTAATGACGTTCGTGTCGAGCCACGCAGGTATCGCTCGAGAAGCCTAACGCACGGAAATGGAGGACAAGGCGCGAATTCCGTTTGACGAATATACCGCATACGATCTCATTGGGCGGGACGCGTCTGCCGGCCGTTCCCTCGAGAGATGGACGTCCACCGTTCGGACGACAAATTTCCAAAGTAATCAGGGCCAAGTACGATCAAACTGCAAGAGCGACTTGGAGATTGCGCGAGGTTTGCCGCCGATCATCGCCTTTGGACAGAAGCTCGGATGGTATATCGACGCGAATGGTGGACGCAAAGTACGAGGCGATCGTTGGAAGGATATTCAATTACGCGGGGCGGGGAGGGGGGGGGGTGGCATTTTCGCGTAGGCGGCAGAAGGCGGGGGTCGGTGTGGGTGTAGGCGTAGGTGTAGACGTACGCGTCGGCGCGATATAGAGACGGTATTGAGCATTTAATAGAAACAGGAGGCCGCCGCCGTTCTAATGCTCAAACAACAATGGTCGATGGATCTCGATAAATCCCGTCTGCCGGTACCCGATGCGCCCACGGCAATCATCGCACGATAACGAGCTCGCGAATAGGCAGCGATATCGGCATAAAGCTAATTAGTCCAAAACGTTACACCTTATTCCTCGGTCAAGATCATTTTGCCATCCCGCGCCATTCACCCCGAATATCGTTAACTCGAGTATCGTTTAAACGCTCTGGACGGTGCGTTTGCTTTTGGAAAAGTATCATTTGGCTTTAGGATAATTTTAGCCCGTCTCTCTCGTCATCGCGTTGCGCGCGTAGGTGCGCTCGTTCCTTCTCCTCGCTAAGGTTCATCGATCAACCCGTCCACTTCTCTTCTTCTTCGACCGCTCTCCACTTTGTGTACGGAAAGCGCGTCGTCACTTTGGCCTTGGTTTGAATTTCGGTTTCTCGTAGAACGTCCAGTATCTGCACGACGATTTACGACCAAAGTTGGGGTATAAGTAGGCCGAGTTAGAATTTCGCTTCTATTATCCTCGGTCTGTCGCACCGCCTCCACGCGGGTCACCGACCGACTACAAATTTCTCAAATCGTGGAACGGTCACAACCGCCTAATCTCTGGTACACTCGAATACTTCGTTATTACGCATGCCGGCTCGCCTTTATTATTCGTGCAGACCTCGCAAAACACCTTGGCGTTTCTACGGTTTTCGACATAGCGCATTTAAGTAATAGCTTTACGCGAAGAAGTATACGTAAACGCAAGAAGCGTAGCAGGGTAGTATCTCGAGGGTTGTATCTCGGGTACGTCCACGCTCGGCCTCGCATACTTTGTCGATGTTGTCGAAAACGTCTCGAGAGGGGCCCATCAAATTGTCGCTTGGATCGAGAGCTTTTTATGTGGAAGCGGCCTCGAAGGTCCGAGTTTCGGAAGGGTGTAGCGCCACTGGCGGCCGTGGCTGCAAACGCGGAGGGGTCGGGGGTGCTCGGAGAAGGAGCAAAGGGTGGGGGAGAGAGCGCGAGAAGGAGACGGCGTGGCTTCTCGGGCAGGGGCCGGAGAGGGGAGAGGGGCAAAGGGGGCAGCGCGCGTAGGAGCCGTCGAGTTGTCAGTACGCGGCCGACCGTTCGACGATCGAATCGCGCCGATCGAGCTCGCCATTTGACGCGCGTTCTTCGCTTCTCCGAGGTACTTTCCGAGCAGCGAGGACGTTCCACTGGCCGAAGCACGTCCAGGTGCTCCCGTGCATCGTGCTCCTCCTCGAGCATTCGGGATGAAGCGATAGATCTCTCCGGTGCGTCGCGAGGATCCAGACGAAGAGAGAGGCATGGCTCGGCCGATCGCCCCCGCGTTAGTCCTGCTCCTCCTGATTGCTGCCGCCGTTCGTGCCTCCGGTACGTGTTTCCTCTCTACCTACCTCGAGAAGCGTCCTTCCTACGCTCGGCGATGCCTCCTTTGGCTCCCTTACGACGGGGAGCCCCGAGCCTCCGTCGTTGGCACCTGGCATTCGCGTGTACGCTGCTCGATGCGCACGTCGAACCGCCTAATTCTCCATCCTTAGTAAGAATCGGTGTTTCTTGCTTCGAGCGGGAAATACGAAAATATCGGTCACGAATTTGGTACTTTTCGGCCGATAAACGAGATTGCTCGTCCCTATTTATATTACCGTTATTAGTATCGAAGACGTGGTTTCGGTGTAATATCAATTTTAAAGTACACGAGCCGACGGTTCGATCGCTCGAAACAGCGTTTTGGTTTACGACTTATGCCTCTTTGCTCTTTAACGAGCGGCATGCTGCCCAAACAAATCACCTCCCCACCGCCCACTCCCCCTCCCCAAGATCCCGCAGCAGCGACACAGATTGCAAATTCTGCGTTGTCATTTATCGCTCACTGCAGTTGGCAGGCATATACGTGAGAGTGTAATCGCGGTAAAAATACGAGTACTTTTCGTTAACTCGTCGTAAAAATATAGCGAATGCAGGAGTTCTATCTCCGAAAAGACAGACTCCTGATTATGCACGAGCAAGTCGCCCACTGGGTTTAAACACGACACGGTTCGTTGTGCCCTTCGTTTGCCGAAGAGGCAGAGTTTTGTTTTTGGTGCGAGTCGGGTAGACCGTCCCGCGGGAGTGGTGCACGTGTAGCCGCAATACGGCAGGAGAGTCTTCCTCAGGACGTGCGCGACGAATTCAACGTGCCAAACCTGAGGGTACTTGAACAATCATCGGCGTCGTTACTGACGAAAGTTCAAAAATCCTGCATTAGGAAAGCCGCATGCGGTATACGATGCAAGATTCGCGTTAATCCGGAGTTCGGATATTTTTTAAACGTCGATATTTTTTTCTCCATCCCAGCGGAGACCCTTTATCTTGTACAGTAGTATGGCGCCCCGCTGGTAGTTGTGCGAATTGGAGTTTGCGCGATGTTTTTTTTTTTTTTTTTTTGCAAACCATCCCGTTTATCGAGCGGAACGCCGCTTTATTTATTCATTTTACGAGCTTGGAGATCCGCATTAGGAGCGATGTAATCGTCCGGTGGGACTCTTTCGGAATTCTGGAACGAGAGGCGAAAGAAGATACGATTGGAACGTGTGCCTTGAAAATTGGTTCGTAAATCCGTATCGTCGTAGAGCCAAATTTCGGGTTTTCCAAATGAAACCCGATGTTGCGCTCTCGGAAGGCGTTCCGTCATCGGTTCGATTCCACGAAAAACGGGCAATATCATCGATTTGAGAAAAGAAGCTCCTTTTGCGTGTCCTCCACGTGTAAAACCCGAGCGTCGGCCATTGTCTCGGAGTTTCTGGAGCATATAATTCTTCTTTCGATATACGGGCTCGGAAAACATTCCGTTTTGATCGCTGGCTCACTCCACTACGAAATGGTACGGGTACACGCAAGCGCGTACGCCTGCGAGTGTTTCGAGTTTGAAATGGTAATGATAGGTAGGTTGCCGTAAAAGTACATTCAACATTCCGGTGCTCGCAAAGGGTAGAAGCTCAACGATTTACCCTTAATCCTCTAGGGGGGCGTGTACCGATATACGGCTAATGCCGAAGCGCGTTACTGACGTGCGAATCCAGTGACAGATATCGGGCTTCGGGCTGGCCTCTCACCGGCGAGTAGTGGAGACCGAGTAACGCCAGCCAGGAGTCGTAGACCGCGATGGCTCGGACAATGCTCGTTAACTCGCGCAAGATATATACGTCATTTACGATCAGCGTATTCTTTCTTACGTCCTGCTTCTGCCAAGAACAAGATCGATATATCGGAAAACTATAAAGATGGAACCGCGATGATTGTATTCCTTCGATGGTTCTCGCGCAAGCACCAGAAAGCCATCCCGTGAGAATATCGCGAGAGAAGAATTAGCAAGGTCGGGCTTCTGGAAATCGAGGAATCGAGATAGGAGTCCTTTTGGTCGAAGTTTGTTTTAATCTTTTAGCCAAGGAGCTTTTTGTCCCGGATGGAAATCCGATCGGGGCAAAGACGGACGTCGTCGTTCTCCCGATCCACTACGGCACTGTAAGGTATTCTCCCGATATAAACCTGGAAATGAAATTAGGTTTGCAAAGTGGCGCATTGGCGCGACTTGGATGCGCGAAAGAGGAAAAAGATTTGATTAACCCGTCCCTTTTATCCCCTCCTCGCGCTACCCCCGCTATCGGCTACTTCGTTACGACAATTATTCCTTCCGCAGCCCGCTTCAAGCCTGGGGACAAACATTTCGCGGAGACTCGTTTCGTTAAGAAGGATTCCTCTTCTAGTCTCCGCAAAGAGAGGAGTTCCTACGTTCTCTACGAATGCAATTATCTTCGAGAGTTCACCATCGCGCTTTATTCCTCTTTACACGGACCAATTAATTAACGTAATCGTGTAGCATACTTTATCCGACCCTTTATCATTCGTCTCATGGCATACGTATCGCGATAACGCGTTGTCGTTTTTGTCGGATATTTTAACAACGAGGGTAATCTTGATGCCGTGCATCGATATTTTCGGTCGTCGCTTAGAATCGATCGGTGAAACTCTTCGATTAGAGTAGGAATTAGCCGATTAATCAATCGGACAAAAAGTGATTCGTCACAGCGAAACGCCTCGTTAACTTCGCCCTTGAGTAAAATTTGGAGCAGTTCGGGAAGGCCTCTAGTAGCGAAAGAGCGAGGCGGAGTAAAAACGAATCGGAGATCTCGGAAAATTGCCCAATTCCGTATTCATTCGGCCTCGGAGGGCAAAGAGCACCTCCTATTTCTTTCGCCTGGCCCTTTCCGCACACGGGGATGGTAATCCTCGTTACTGTCCCGGCTCCTTTCCAACCCAGAAGCTAGAATGTCCTTGCAAAACTCGGGGAACTTTCCCCGAAGTTACATCTCGAGGAAAGTAGCCGGTCCGAGAAGGAATCCGGACGATTCGGCGTAGATGAATCCGCCAAATGGGAAACGCGCAATAACTTCATTTCTACCACTCTTTGTCTCCGTTCGTCGTTTATCGCTCGAACATCGTTGTTCATTCTTAAAGCACGACGGCGACATATCGACGTTCGCGAACCTCGAACGTCGATACGCCTTTGCGATAAAAGCACGTCGTTCGTTACGAAGCACGGTATGCGGAGCAATGATATATATTCGTTACGACGCAACGGCACAAATACGGCAAAGTTTCGTCGGCGAAGGTAACGATGAAAGCGTTCATAGGGTTTCGCGCGCCAAGCGAAGTCCCGATTAATCCTCGTACCCTCCGCGTCTTTCGCTCTCGCGCCCTTCGCGATGGATCGAGACACGAACCTTTGGTCTTATAGCTTTTTCATTAATCGGCCGTCGAAGTACCGACAAACGCCCACTTTATCCCTCCCGTATAGAAAGTTCTTACATCGTATCGAGGTTTCATCGTCTCCGAACGATCGCGCGATCCAACCAGCGATTAAGATACCATCGCGGAATTCTACTTTCGTCCTACTTACCTTCCTCGATGTATTATTCATTCGCATACTTTCGAGTCGTTCGAATCCGTTATTTGCCTAGGTTCTCTCAAAGAGGGCGACCATTTCTGCGAGGAGATCCATTCTCGGCGTAATCGTAGTCGCAACCGCGCGTTCACTTCCGAACTCTTTTTTGCGTGGAATTCCGTTAAAGCGCGAAATTGTAGTTTAGCCGGGTCGTTAACGCATCCGGGAGGCATGAAAGTTGGTCGGAGATAAGGGTCGCGAAGGAAGCGCGTTTCAACGGCACGATAAAACGACTCGGGGCGGCTTTGAGTTAAGGCGGAAAGCGGCCGGGGGAAGAAGAGACCTCGAAACAATCGCCTCGGGTGCTCTTTGTTCCGGCTGCCTTGGCCAAATGTCAAATTCAAGGGTCCGCGGAGGCGGACCGGGCGGTGGGAGCGGGACGAGAAGCGCTTCGAAGAGAGCGGCTCGCTCCCAAGGACTGCGCGACGTCGTCGTCGTCCGAGGAGGGAGCTCGAGGGATCGATATGTGGCTCGAGCCGTGAATACACGCTACCTCGCGAAAGCGGGCCAAACGAGCGTGTTCTTCGCTTCGAGCCTGACCCAGTTTTGCTTTTTAAGAGAACGGCCACCCTTTGGGATCTCCCTCTGAACGGCGCGCCGCTCGAATCTCCCGGTCTTCTTAATTTTCAATTTAAATTAACTTAGGACGCTGCGAGAATTGTAATTACGCGAGAACGGATTTTTTTCTCCTTCGCCTCGGTACCGAAGGTAGACCGAGTTTACCTTGCGCCAGCTTCATCGACCCCCCTCTCGATCTCTCCAATCGCGAAAACACCTTTCGGCCCTTGCGTCCATTCAATTTCCCTTTCTCGCCTATTCTCTCTTCCCTCTAGCCGTGTCCCTCTTCGCCTTTCCTCTCTTCTCTCCACCTTCTTTATCTTCTCTATATTTTTCTTCTCCAGCGTTGGCTGCAGCGATACTTTTCTACGTTCTTTCTTTTACAAAATATAAAGGCCAGCTCGCGAAAAGTACGTTGTTCCGAATATTCCAAGTGGCGTGTAAGGAAGAGTAGTGTGGGCGTTGTATCGAGGACCGTGCAGACTTTTATCCGCTGCTGCGAAATCATCTTTTCGTTTTTTTCGATCGCATCGCCGTTTATCGCGCTTTTCTCTTCTTCGTGCCAGGAGTTTTGCCGGAAAAAAACACTTTGAAGATTGCGTTGGCAGAATCGTTGATCGCGATTCGTCGGAGATTGCCTTTGACGGAACGAAATTTGGCCTGGCGCATTGTACGTTTCCGTACACAGCGCGAGCCAGAGGGACCGGGCGATCTCGTGAACGCGATTACAAACGAATGTCGTCGTCTCTCTCTCTCTCTCTCTCTCTCTCTCTCTCTCTCTCTCTCTCTCTGGCTCAACTTACCATATATTACGTCGTAGTTTCGGGTGCGCAAAGCTTGCGAATCGCGAAACCTGTATGCTCGATCTTGTCCCCTCATCTCTCGACCGCTTTTTCACCCATCCTCGGGCCCTCCTCGACCCTCGACGCCCGGCCCCCTTTCACCTCTTCGGCCCCCTTTGTACTCGCCGCTCTCGAATTAAACTAATTGCACTCCCAATCTCATTTGCGTTTCAAATGCCGGCCGGCTCGCCCATCGGCCCTCCGTGTCCGCTTTGATACGAGGAAAAAGCTCCTTCTCCGATATTTCCTTCCCGCCTTCGTCTCTTCTCCACCTTCTTTCCCGCCTCCTGTCCGACCTTCTCCTCCCTCTTCGAGCATTCGCTCTCTCTCCGCGATATCTTCTTACTTCCCCCTCTTCCTTTTAAATTACGGCGATCCCTTTCACCTCATCCTCTTTGACAAAGAGAGAGTTTGCTCGAGATCGCTCATCGATCTCGCGGCAAATCTAGTTCCCATCGTAAAGATCTTCGACGTGTCTCCTTTGTTTTTTCTTTCATCCGCCGTTTTGCCTCTATAAGGATATTGCCCCTTAATCGCGGAATTTCGCGTCGATGGTTCTCGCTGAGGAATCAAAGTGAATCGCATTTTTTACTTTCACGCTCCCACTCCGTGTTATTCGCCCGCAACTTGATCGTCGTTAACGCGAGCGAAAACAGCCTCGTAAAATTTGTTAGCCATGTGGTGAGTTGCGAGTGGGAGGGGAGGGGGGGGGGGAAGAAAACGTTTTTCTTTTCTACGGTTCACGAAATGTTTTCACGCTGTAAGAAGAGTTTCCCCAATGAGATGACTTTTGATGGCAACAAACTCTTTTCTCGCCAACTTTTGGACCCCGTGTATAAATATACCCGGAGGTTTTAACCTTCGTTAATTTTAACTTCCATCCTCTGGATAAACCGCCCGTAACAGTGAATACGTGAGAGTGCCGGTGTAATTTCACAGCGTGCACCGGACCAAGAAGAAGCGTCGACCTTCCCATCCCACGCGCCGATCTAAGATTTAAATCTCGACAGCTCGATCTCGTCCTTCCGACGTGCCCGCAACTTTTCACGTCTTCCTCCGGCATTCTCTTCGCAAACCTCGCTACCTCCGCTGGCTCATCCTACGAGCTTTTGATTCGACACGGTCGAGCCACGGTACTCCTCGCAATCCTGCCAATCTCACTTTCCTTCTTTTCCGCCGAGGAGAAATTGCTCCTTGAGACGTACCCGGGACACGAGTCGCTCGCTATTGCCTAGGTTTTTATCCCTTACTCAGGATTTTCTCGTGACGCGTTACCACCCTGAATCCGCGATATCGTTGAATCGCAGTTTTGTTGTTGCGTATCTCGATGCCCGTCGATTTTCGAGAAGCATCGATCGCTGGCACTTTGACTTTTGGGTCGTTTGAGAGAGAGAGAGAAATGCGTACCGTCCGTACCTTCGTGAATGCTTACGGAAAGATTTGTCGGTCGTCCAGAGCGTGTAAATTACCTGGAGCTCTCCGAGGAAACTATATTTCGGACGTTGCGAGGCGTACGAAAAGATTTCTGGCTATAACCGTGCGGATAATCCGTTAAGTTCAAGAAGAAGACTGGATCTCGCCAAAGTTATCCGGATCCCCTCGCGAGATTTAACCGCAAAGCATAAAATACGGTTCGCAAGTTCGTACGCCATAATGTGCCCACCGATGTGCGAAGTTTTCGACAGAAAAGACGGGCTTGTACTTCGTACGACCCGCGAGGTGCTCGTGGCATCGTAACTTTTCTTATGAACCGCGAACACCTCTTTCGGACCTTGGCATCCTCCGGTTATCTCCCTCGACATCCTGTTCCTCCTCCGTATCACCGGTGTAACGATGCTCCGTGCTTCGCACACACTCGCTCCGTCGACTAACCGCCGAAGCAATGCGGAGAGCAAGGAACCCGACGCGAGAATGAAACGTATACCTTCGACTAGCGGGGGAGCGTCGTTGTATTTTGGAAACATCCACGGTATCGACGGGAATTCAGCGCACGATTGCAAAGCGTAGAGGGGCCGTGTTAGTACGTAAATTGTTTACCGTGCTAGACCAACGTTACGTACCCCAAGCTTTCATCGATGACGCGTTTGCGCCAAATCGGTCGCGATTCTCCACGACCGATCGCGTTTTATCGCGCATCCATGGAGGGACGTGGAGGACGAAAGATCCACGTCGTACCTTGATCTAGCGACATCTTCGAAACGACAGCCCCGGCGTCTTCGAAGGATGCCGCTCCATTAGGTTTCAAGCGACGATGGGTTTTCCGCGTTATCTACAACGTCCTCCTTATTTCGATGCGCCTCTTCCTCCCCCTTTTCACCGGGGACCCAACAACGAGCCCGGGCTATTTGTGTTTGCGATAAGAATCGTGCCGTATCGAACGTGAATTTTTCATTCCCAACGATGTTGCGACCGACTTAGGTAAAGTTGAGAGGTGTTTGCGTATAAAGCCGGTGCTCGTTCGATAGTGCCGTATACGAGGGTAGCAAACCAACGGAACGCTTTACGCGGGAGAGACAAAACCGACATCGAGAATATTTCGCCGCCCCTGGCGTGTCTGTATCGTCCCGAGGATATGGAAATCAGGGATAGTATCGCGCAGGCCGGTTAGATACGGCCTAACGCTTTGTCTACTTTTTCGTCCAAACCCTGCTTCTCCATCTCCGTTCGTGTGTTACGTTTCGGGTTGTGGCATTTTCTCGCACCCCCCCCCCCCCCATCAACCCCCAACGCCGTTAGCGATTTACTCCTTTCCACTCGCTCGTTGAGCCATCCCTCTCTTTATTCGGCACTGCGAGCCTTTATTCGAGAACCCTGCTTTAAAATGTGTTGCCGAAAGCGAGAACTTGCATCGCGGCGGAAACTTTGATTTCACGATAGTGGCTACAACTCTTCCGTGCCGAGAGTGCACTGCAAGCATGATGGAACCCGTAAACGAGAAGTTATGCAATATCAAGTCGGCCAGCTGGTATATAGATTTTTTTTGCAACGCGTCCTAGTTGCGAAGCTCGCGTTTCGAAATTTTAATGGCTTTATCCGTTCATCCCCTCTCAGCCCTTTTCTACCCCCGCGTAGCCGCGGTTCGTAACACGGCGCCGATCCATTAACGCCGGTGAATGCGCCAGACTCCATATAGAAATTATTAATCGGGCTTCGTTTAAATCGCGAGTACGCCACCCTGCCTGGACGTACCGCAGCGATGGTCCGCTCATTACCTGGATATCGTGCTCGCGAAAAAAGACGAGCGAGCGTGTGGCGCGGAGGCGCTTTGGGAGCCTCGGGCCCGATATCGCGATGCGACGATGACCGTAATTCAATTGACCGGCCGAGAAATTGTACGTCGGCGATGTAGAACGTTCAAAGTCAAGCGAAAGTGATTTTGAAGATCTCTCGAAGGGAGTAAAAGGCATCGAACGAAATGTGGAGGCACACGAGAGAAATCGTGCATCGCTCTCTCAAAATCACCCTCTCGTACCTGCACCGAAGTGCGCGAATCCTTTACAGTCGAACAGGAAACCATTACGATCGATTTTGTTTCATCGATAGTGCGTTAACGCATACATTTTTCGTCGAAGAGCCCCCGTTTCCACTCTCCTGGAAATTCCAGGATGGACTGGAGTATTCCTATCGTAAGTTTTACGATCCGTACCATTTTTATCATCGTTTCGGCCGATTTTTCGATCGTGCGATTAGTTTTGCGTTTAATTTTTCTTTCGATAAAAAGCGAAGAAAGGAAAAGTACGTATAGTAAGGTAGGCGGTCGTGTTTTGCGAGAGGAAAGAACGTTGGGCAAAGTGCCGTCGATCGAACCGAATCGAATATCCGTCGTATAGAGGCGCCTTAAATTTTGTTCGAAGGATCAACGATCGAAAAAAGAACAAGGTTCGCGCTCGTCTCTCGTCGTCCATCATTCGATGGGCTCGCTCTATCCTTCGCTATTTTCGGCCTCTTTCGAGCAGGTCTCGAGCGGGCAAGGATACGTCGTGCGAGAAGAGCGTCCAACCAGTGGGCGTCGCGGTCGGCGGCTCGGGCCCGAAGAAAACAAACCTCTCGCTCCAGTGGCTCTCGGCTCGAAGCTTTTGTATCGTCGATCGACACGAAGAACGAGCGATAAATCCTATCGGAATGGTCGACCGTCCAACGAATTTCGCTTCGCATATTCAGAGTCCGTCGACCGAGCTTTTGAACGTGCAAACCGAGTCGTGGTTCTGTCAATATGGCCTTATGCGCAACCAGACGTACGTTTCTAACTTTCAATGTCCGCACTTTTCCCGAAATGGAAAATTTGGCAAATGTCGAAAACGAATTTCTCGCCATTATCGTCGAAGGCCTCGTATTGGCGAGGTTCCTAGGAGATCGGTGCCTTTGGAAGCGGACGGATCAAAGTAATCGCCGTGTCGGCGATAAGATGGAACTCTTCGACGTTGCCGCTGAGCTTTGTCAAGGGCGTGGAAGGAACTATTTTGGGTATGCGGGAGCGTCGCTCCTCTCCTTGCGAGG
Source organism: Ampulex compressa (assembly GCA_038496175.1). NCBI lineage: Eukaryota > Metazoa > Arthropoda > Insecta > Hymenoptera > Ampulicidae > Ampulex > Ampulex compressa. The sequence continues at coordinate 50,029 of JBCFXI010000538.1, forward strand.
CCAGATCCGCAAAATCTTTGGTGATTTTACCGGTACCGCGGAATCCGCTCCCTCCTCTCCCTCCTTTTCCATCCTCCACTGCTTTTCGCTTCGTACCCCTTTTCTCTCTTTTGTCCCCTCTCCGCTCCTCGATAGTCGTCTTTTCGCGCCGTCGGATCTTAATCGTCGCGTGGAATTTTGCGCATAAGAAAAGTTTGAAAACGCTGGATAAATGTAGCGTGATTTTGGAGATAGCCGAGGGGCGATCGTTTCTGGTAGTCGAATAGATTACTACGCAATTTGTCATTGCGCTCGCCACGATGCGCTCGCTATTTGTCCCCGATAATCGATCGGGGAACCACCGAGGGTGAAACTCTCGTTAACGGCCCAGAGCTAAGCGGCAGAGAATTATTTCTCGCAAATTCGAAAACACGGTGGATTCAGCAACGCGCGCCACGATAAAACGAAAAACACCCGATCGAGGGCTAAGAGCGGAAATCGTCGTTCACGGATATCGCGTATCAACGCGAAAAAACTTTCCTTTCCGGAAAAATTTTCCTATAAATTCTGGCACGAAATCGGCGAACGAACGAGGACGATGACGGAAACGACGGAGTTCTCCTTTGAATCGCTTAAAGGGGGTGGGGAATATATTTTGGATGCGCGTTTTAAACAAGGAGGAAGGACTGCCAGCGTCGCTTTACCCGGGCGCCTGGCAAAACGTAAAAGGATTTCGAGGCTCGCGCAGTTTCACGAGGTTAATCGTTTTTCGAGTTTACACAGCCTCGCAATTCCCGGGGCGCGTCGCGTCGATTCAGAGCGGCGCCTTAACGTTGCGCGAACTACAATTACCGGGGATGTTTCCGGTGAATTGTCCCTATCCCTCTCGTATCCGGTTAACGAGGAAACCTCCGTCGCACGGCCCTTGCCACGTTCGAGACGTTTCGGCCTGCTCGGAATGCCTCTCTCTTCCCTCATCTTTCGATCGGCACTGCGACATTTCGCGAGTGCGTACCGTGGCCGCGTCTGTGGCTACGGAGAAAGTTACCAACGCGGATCGTGGACTCGGCGATGCGCGTTTGGCAAAAGTCATCGACGCGCATCGTGAACTCGTTTCGCAAATGTATCCATCTCGTACTCTCGAGAGAAGGAAAAGTCGCGCGGTGCGCGAAAAGGTCTCCGCGCTGAATGGGTCGATCGGCCGAGCCCGGTCGTCCGGCGCGGCTCGCGGCGGATCGAAGGCGAGGTAGGAGGGTAGGAGGGTCGTAGAGGTAAATCTCGAAGCGGTAGGTGGGTTTCGATTCGCCTCGGAGGTCGCTTATAGCGCGGCCTCGGCGTGCACGAGGGCAAAAGTGGCACTCGTGGGAAAGCGTATTATCGTAGGCAGCGTTCTAAAGGTTCGTGGGAAGGAAAGCGTGTTCCAGGCCCGACGCGTGGGCGAAGCCCGACTATTGGAGATCTCCTATTAGGGAACGAAGGGGAGCTTAAAAATATCCAGGCCGTCTATCCTTCGTTCGCGCGTCCTTCGGCTCGTTGTTCGAAGGCCGCGGAAACGCGCAGAGCTGCGGACGTCTAGACGACGCTGAGCGCTCGCCCATTTTCGCGGATATCGTTGCTAGAACGTCGTATTTTCCTTACGTTTTCCCGACTTCCTTACATCGCGACTCTTCCCCTCAAGTCGGTATTTCGATACGAACGAATATCCGACGGAGGAGAGAATGGCGTTCGTGGAAGCGGATGTGATATTATTTCTGTTATTGTCATCGCATCGTTACGCGTACATTCTATACGGCTTGAGCCGCTTACTTTTTTGGGCGCCACTCTGCCGCTCCAGAGGAATATTCCCGTTGGCGAAGGGAAGGGAAAAGAGGTGTTCTCAAAGAGTAGTCGAGGAGGAGAGCGGGCTCGTGGATAGGTGGGACCTAGGGGATAGAGTAGCCGTGGAAACTTTATTCCCCGCCAAGTTTCGAGCAACTGGAAAAGTAATTCCGCGACTGGTAAGCAACGCTCGACGATACCAGCACGGCCCTACGCTCGTCCTTCCTTCCCAACACGGTCTTCGTCCTCGCAAAGGCCGCCGTTTAACCCTCGACGCTTAATCCTGCCGCAGTTCGGCGACGGCTCTTTTTCATTTTTGTCGCGATGCACAAGTTCTCTAGATTCCGAAATAGGGAGAGAACGAGGAAACGGGGTGGCCCAAATTGGAGGCACGACGCCCGACGCTCGGCCGTAGGCTAAAGGTTAAGTGGCTTTAAAATTCTCCGAAGAGGGACACGGCCTCGGTCAGCCGTGTCCCCCTTTTTCTTACCTTTTTTAACTTCGCGTCGGGACGGCGTATGCGCGCTCCTTTAAAAATCTAACGCGCAATCTTGCCGTACGTTCCCAAGCCGGACTCGGGGAAACGTGCAGCAGCTTCCACCGGAATGAAAGAAGTTTAAGCTTACTTATCGCGCGAAAACCGCCGACTTTTCGAGGCCAAACAGTTTTGCTCGCGGTCACCATTTTCGCGCATCGCACGCGGGAGATTACGCGATTACGCTCTTAACCTTAAGAGTTGATTTCCGTAGTTCGAGAACGCACAGAGAAAGAGAGAGGGAAAGGGGGATTATACCTACGCGATTTGTGATCTCAACGTTATTTGAAATTATCGCGTAATTGGTTTGTACCGTAAAAAATGTAAGTTTGTCGATCTTCCAACGAAGGAGGACCTTTGCAGTAATAATGAAAGAGGTAAAGAAAATGCGAGAGGCAAGGGGGCGTACGACATTAACGTTTTATAGAAGGCAGTGCGGCGCAATCTTGGAGCTATTCTAGGATTCTCCGTGGCTCTAAAGTGGGATTCGTAAACAAACAGTCGCGAAGGTGGAAAACGGGCGGCGATTACGGTTTTGCGGAAAATCCTAGCGGCATTTGTCTCGGTACCTTTGCCCACTGGAATGCTCCCTGATAACCGGCGAAACCATGCGGCAAACTGGAAAATTCGGCGTATGCGGAGGTGGCCAAAGAAACCTGGCCAGGAGGGAAAGGGAGACGGATGGAAAATTAGATCCTTTCTTGCCCCTGAATTCGCCGTCATTATGCGCGTACGTCGAGGTTCGGAATAAACGAAAGGGAGCGTGGACCGAGGAATTTTCGCGTCGGAGCCCTTTGTGGAATTCTGCGGTTGTGGGCCGCTCGAGCGAGAAAGGTGACGCGCAGCGCGATGAGCCGCGACTCGAGCTCGATATTGAGCTGCAGCGAGTCTTCCTTTTGGGACGAGATGATACGCGAAAAGAATAAGCGGAATCGAAGATGTCGGTTTCCGGGTTGTTGGCCAAAGTCGGTTAACGTACGAGGGCCGAACTCTGCAGGGTGCGTAGTGGAAAAAAAGATCGTTAGAATTGATCGTTGCAATGGGCGATAACTTAGCTTCTGTCCGTTGAAAAATCTCGTTTTATCTTTTGCGCCGGTATCTTCTCCGATACCTTCTCCCTTTTTTTATTTCGTTTTTCAAAAATTACAATTTTGCTCCAGACCCTTCTATTTCTCTCTCGTTTTATTTACTTTTCGGTCTTTTTTTATCGACTACATCGTTCCAAATCCTTCCGGTTTACCTCCTCGCTTACGTCTCTGCGGTTTCCATGGATTTCCTCGTGATTTCCCCGTCCTTTCCACCAGCCGTCAGCTCATATTAGCCCTTCGCTTTTCCGCGCGCATTCCAACCTTTCGTAAAGAGTCGATTGCGCGCACCTTCGATAAATATTTTTTCTGCGTATCTCTATGCGAATGTTCCATTGATCTTTGGAGGGCCCCAAACAGTCTCAAAAGGAGAAGCTCCGCCCTACATCTTGCTACGTTTTTTTGCGTGCATTAATCGAGCAACGGCTGCACGGCAAAATTATTTCTCTCTCTCTCTCTCTCTCTCTCTCTCTCCCCAGACGAGTCACTCTTTTCCTTTCGCTTTTTCTCTCGATCCTTCTTCCCCTTCCTCCTCCCGCTTGGCCCGGATACCCCGCTTAGGGCAGCTACCGGTTCTTGTGCACGCTCGTGCTTCCGTTTAACGCTCTAACCGTTGCCGCCCTTTAGAAATGGCACATTTCATCGATCGTATCGCGTTATTTACATTCCATATCCCACGAATCGATCTCAGCTTCCGAATCAAATCCTTCGCATGCTTTTATAATAAATGCCATACCGGGGTTACTCGACAGGATTTCGTAGTTTTAGCGCTCGATGCCGAAAATCGAAGAGACGAATGGAAAAAGTGGTGGACGATGCAGCTCGTCGTGTCAGAAAAGTCGAAATATCGCGCAATTGCGCGGGACCCAAGTTTCCCCTCGAAGAACGGAGGAGGCGACGTGAAAGGAGAACGGGCACGATGTACGAGCGTACGTCGGTTATTGTTTGTCGCGCGTCCTCGACGATATCCACGGGCATATTTTATCCTTTGTCCACCGGCGAAAGATTCTACTTTTTTACGGCTCCTCCAAATTTCTCACCGGCGTCCAACATCGCGAACGGGCGAACGACGCACTATTCGAGCACGATCCCTGCAAATATCTGCCAGATGAACGTGCCACGTCGAAAAGCGACGACACCGTCTCGCAACCGTTCGTATCTCATCTCGAGGCTCTTACGAAACACCCGACAAAAGCGCGTCGAACGTTCCTTTGCAGAGAGAACGTTACGGTATCGAAGAGTCCGATATTGCAGGTCATTATTCTACTTTGAGGCGCAAAAACTCTGGCGATCTTGGAGTACGAGAGGGAGAAAAGGGAAGAGAGGGAGGGGAAGGAAGAGGGGGAGAGGAGTGGACTAAACTAAACCAATTCTCGATACGCGATACGAAAAATATCCGGGATTGCATCGAAAACCAATATTGGCCCGATTCATGGCACTGCGCGGACGAAACGGTCTAACTTTGCGGTGGAGTCGTCGCACGGCCGTGTCGAGCTTTGATTTATGTTTCTTCCACGATAAAAGGAATACGCCGTATTGGAGGTAAGAGAAGTACAGAAGCAGTGAGGATATCCGTAGGCGAGAGTCCGCCCGACCCGTGGCGTCGTCGTCCCTTCGTCTTGACTCCTTCCTCCGCACGCTTTATGTGCATCAGGTACGCACTCTTTGGCGCACGCCAGCGCGACGGAATTATCGATCGCGCCGCGACGAACCGTCCCGTTAATTGTTCAACGGCTCCTCTTGGAAAAATAATGCAGCATTCTTAACGTACGTTTGCATCGATCGGGAGCAACCTAAATTCCCTTCTTTTTGCCCTGTATCTTCGATCCGACTAGTCGGGGGAAATGACTCGATTTGCGAGCCATAGGCACGACAATGACGTTCATATGTTTTTCATCCGCGCGCTTATAAATCAAAGACTCGCTCTACGATCTACGAGCGAACTTCTCGTAAATATATTTACCATCGAAAATGACGCACGCGTCGAAGCTTGGCCGGAACGTTGGAGAGTCGTAGAAGAGACTCGCGGCTTACGGAGAGTTAAGCCGCTTTTGAAATATCGAGTGGGAACATTTGCGCGCACGGTGGACGATTTCGAGGCAATCCAGAGTCGTGCCTTTCCCGCCTTTCCAATCTGCAGGATTATTTCGATGCTCTCCCCAGGTGTTTGGCAACGAACGGCACCATTCGTGACGCACGCGTGCGTCAAATCCACGCTTTTGTATCGGCCGTGATTCCTTGATTTACGAGGACGGCATTCGGCAGCGAGGAAAAAGCTCGGAGAAACCTCGGCGAGGAGGGCCAGAGCGAGGCAGCATCGCATAGGTCCGCGAGAAAACGCGTTCTCCATTTTCCGCCACTGATTTACGGGCGAGCTCGAGAAATCGCCGGGCCGCAAAATGGTGGGATAATTTTGAAGAAATCTAGGTCCGCCCACGTCGCTTTCCATTATCTCTCATCCGGGTAATCTCGGTTTCCTCGCGGCTTTTACCGCGGCGATGCCCCGTTCGAAAATCGACGATTTCCACCGCGGGGAAGAGGCCAATTTTCGAATATACTTGGCCCACTTTCGCGATGCTCTCCAGTCTACGATCACCTCGCCGTTCGCCTTTGTTCGCGGAACGCGCCGCTTTTGTGCGCGCCCCGGGGAAGATATCGTTATCCGAGCCGCTTTTGAAATCTTTTTATCCCGCTTAGGTAGGCGCGCCTTTCGCCCTTTCGGCGCTCGATAATTCCTGCATCATACCTTAGCGGCCAAATTCTCCTCCCGCGCGGCGATCCAAAGTTCGCGATCGGGAGGTCAAGGAGAGCGATAGGGAGCGACGAGCAGTAGCCGTGGAAGTTGACCGGGGCTAAATTTCGCGATGCGGAAATACTCCTAACGGGATCTCCGTTCGGTCGGTGTCTTTATTTGCATTTGGCGGGCGCACCGTGCTCGATGGATCGTAAATCGAGGCCCGTAATCCTTCTCCTGGCCGCGAGGCGGAATGCCGAGGGGCGCGGGGGGTAATAGTTTTAATAAATCTGCCCTCGGCCGGCGGCGGGCTATTTATCGGAAACGCCCGCATCGACCGGCCGAGGCGTTTAATTGGCATTGATTAACCGGAGATCGTAAATCGCGTCGGCCTCTTAATAGCCGGCAGGCCGTGTCGCCGCCTCCGATCGAACCTCCCTCACTTGCCATTTTCCACGGCGGCCCGGTCCGATTCCTCCCGTCTTTCTCTCGTCTTCCCCGAATCGTCCTTCGAGCATTTCTCTCAACATTTCGAAGGGCCTTTCCCTCGCACCTCGCCGACGAGGAGCCCGACGTCCTTTCGATCCCTGGAAACCCACCGTAGTGCTCTCGTTTTCCGCGGAATATCTCTGCGAGTACGTCGTCCGGCATGAATAGGTTCTTTGTGGTCGAGGAACGCTCCAGGAAGCGCGCGTAGGGCGAACGACTCGGAAGGAGAACCATCGTCGTAGCACGAATGAGTGTAAGCTTGGATAAAGATACGCGGAGACGACCGCGAAGAAAACCTCGGCATCGGTCTCTCGCCGGTACGTTGCACCCGTGGCGGTTAATGCCCGATAGCCGACATTCCCGTGACGCGTTTCGAAGAGATTTTTTAACGTTTCGTTCGAAGCGACTGTCGAAGCGTGGCGCCATGCGGACGTAGCGCATGTAAGTTGCGCGTGGTCGCGGATAGATGCAATGCAGATCCCTTTGGTTTGCATCGATCCGCCTTTAGGAGTCCCAGCCGGCTCTAAACTTGCGGGAGTTTGGATCGAGCTGTTGAATGTACGAGGAACCGATGGATGGGCGTAAGCGGTGACGGCTATTACGATCCACGGTACGTCGTAACATCCGTGTTATAAATAGAACGTTATTATACATTTGTCGTCCTCATACGGACGTCCTATATTTGCTCGAATAACGCGATTAAATGCTCCGCTTACGCGTTCCGCGAAAGCTTGCGAGAAATAAATCTCGCGGTAAACTCTTGGGAACTACGTGCGAGAACGATGCGTGGTTCAAAGAGCGGTAGAACCAATTTTTGCGGGTTTACCCGGCAGTATAGTATTTCATTTTTCGATTTCAATATCCAAATACGGAGATGGACGACGACTTTTCAAGGCGAAAAACGCGCGCATTTTCGTGCTCGCTTAGCCGGGAAAGAATGTTTGGGGCATTCTACGAGATTGGTATACGATACATTCGAGACGCACGTTAGCCGTGCTGTCTTTCAAACCGAATTCGCTCGAATGCTCCTCGAATCTCGTCGTTCGCGATGCTCGCCGAATCGTTAAAGTCGCGTGCCTCGTTGCGAAGAAGAAGTTGGCTATCGATCGTACGCGTGCATATACGTATAATAAGAGCGCCTCGACCCCAAGCGCCTTCCGTGTACGTCGAGCACTAATCGACGGCTCGACAAGAGCACCGTGCAAATTCTTTCCATTTTGCGTGCGAAATCCTTCGAGACGTTACTCTTTCACCGCTTGGTGCGTGAAAACGAGGACGAAAAATGTGTGGGAAAATGAGATTTCCAAAAATCGAGGCCACGCACTTAGCGGAGAATACGAGGAATCGAGCCCTGAATGCGTTCTTAATGAATAATCGTGTTAGATTGGAAAGAAGTTAAGCAGGAGGTAGGATCTGTTGGACGGCGCGCAGAGCGGCCGCCTGGCTCTTGGTTTGGCGCATTGAGAGGCTGCGGGGCCGACGTGCTGGACTCCCTCGAAGCGCCGAAGAACAAACGGCAGAAACTCGGAAAGTTTCCGCGCCGATGCTCGCCGGCGGGTAATTTAATCGAGTCACTCCCCGAAATTACCGGGGCGGAGAGAGACTTATCGTGAGAAACTGTGCAACTTCCGACGTGCCACCCGACCGCCCTTAACGACTCCCAGTTGCCGCTAAACCTTCCTTCGCGAGCTCCATTTATTTTTTTTATTTCCGACCTCGCTCTCTCTCTCTCTCTCTCTCTCTCGCATCAATTCACGCGCTATTTCTGGAATCGATTTAGCGTTCTTTCCGGTTTCGACCTTGTCCCATCTGCTCGCAGTATCCAAGAGTTTCGTCGGCAATTTAGTCTCATGCGCGCGATGTCGACGGAAGACGATCGTTCGGTTACCGTAGTGCGATAAATCGAAGAAGGCGTTCTCGTGCATTTTCTTCGCATCGCGCATCCTCTCGTAGCTTCCTCAACGGGATTTTCGGTCCGATTTACGAAAACGTTCGATCTCGCTCTCTTTCGCACGGCCTCTCGCTCTTGCCCTTTTCGCGCCGGATCGAAGCAGCCCACTTCTCGTCGCAGATTTATCCCCGACTTTGAAACTTTCCCTCGGTTCTCGCTCTACACTCGGCGAAACTCTTCGGCCAGCCTCCGCGCGACTTCGCGACGAGAATCGAAGAATCGGCCGGCAGGGTTGTTGCACGAGGGAACTTTCCAAGTCGCGAGCCCGGCCAGAGTTCTATTTACTCCACGGATAGGCTATTTCCGATCGGTGGTTCGATTCTTTCTCGAAGAGGGTTACGTCTTCCGGAAGAGGGTGACGAGTGTGGGAGGTGTGCGTAAAATAAAAATTAGTTGGATAATCGGGTCGATGGAGGACCAAAAATTTCGAGGGAATTACGCAGCGTCAAGTTTTATTTTTTACAGTGCGTCCGCCCTATGCTCGGCTTTACGTACGGCTCTTACAATTTGTTCGAACAAATATGCTCGACGAGGATACTTCTCGGCCGTTGCGAAAACAAGGTTGTTTACACGCGTGGTTAATATCTCCGCGAAGCGTAATTTTCTCGGATGTCTTTGATCTTATATGCGAGACGTCCGTCGCTCTGCCGCGCGCTGCAAAGTTCGATGTCGCGCCTAACGTTGCCTTCTCCGACGGACGTGTTCCGCAAAATTTTGGCCGCGATACTACCGCAGACGGCGGAGAATAAATTGGCCGAAAAATTCTTTGTACCTGCCCGCCGGAGTATTCTACCCGCCGTTTCATTACGAAAATAATGTTCGTTCGTTGTTCGCGTATTGTTTTGGTTCAAATTCGTTAAAACACCAGCCAGGAGGTGAACCGCCTACCGAGCAAAAACCACCACTGCCGTTCTTCGATCGAGATGCTCGATCTTCGATCGCGTATTATGATCATGGTATTCGAGGATCGCGGAGCCAGACGCGAATTAACTTTACGAACGCGCTCTGTTCTGCTTTAATATCGAAGAGGAGCTTTGCAAACGTCAAGAACGGTAATACGCGATGCCGCATGAAAATTTCAAGAGAGTTTCTCGCGGAGAAACTTGGCATTCATGGGACTTTCCTCCTAATGGTGAGTTTTGGCGAAATTTAAAAATAACGTCGGTCGTTAGTAAGAACGAGGTACCCGGGAGAAATATGGCAAACGCTCCTGAGAGTCGCAGGAGAATTAAGCAAGGTCCTGGATTTTTGTCTCGCCCGGGGGGATGGGAATATAGGCGTATCGCGTATACCTTGGCGCCCGCAGAGTTTGCTTCGCTACCGTAGGAGGCAGGGGCTCGCTTATTAGGAACTCGGCCAATTGTTCCGGCGCCAGAAGTCGATTCAGCACTTCGGCCAAACTTTACCAATTCGGTATTGTCCTTCGATCCAGTTTCCCCTATCGTAATTCGAGTAAGAAACCTTCCACGATGTATATTTTTCTGCAATCTCGCCGAACTTCTTGGCAATATCCCTCGTGGCTCGCACGGCCAGACTTAAACGCTCACCGCTTTCGTGCCGGCCGCCCTGTGGAGAATGCGCGCCGATTTTCCGAGGTTATTTCCCGAATTATTTTCCGAGGTTCGTACAACACGGCGTTTGGATCAACGCGAGCATCGTGGTGGCCCATTTGTATTTGCCAATAAGAGACTTTACCTCCCCGCATATTCGTATTTCGGTGGACGAGAATATTTTATAGAACGCATCGTTAATTTTACGCTGCATTTTGCAGGGCGTTACACCAATTAAATCGAATCATATGCAATGTACGTAATTAAGAGCGGATAAATTAATGGGTTGCGGCACGTTATTGGACGAGTGTAATCGGGAAATGGAAGGATTTGTCGGCGAATAATCGCGAATCATCGGGCCGGAGATGGGGCGGTGGAAGAACCGTTCCTTCCGCGCGAGGCCTCCTCTCGGACGTTCGCCTATCTTACCTCTCGCTCTTTCTTACGCTTCCAAATTACGAATTTGCGAATTTGTTTGCTTCCGCGCTTTACGCTTTTCAACGGTATGCCGATCCGTGTATTTCTACCCGTGCAACGGCAATTTCAAAGGATACGCGAATTTATCGATCTCGGCCTTTTGCGATTTTCAAAGCTACGGGAATTTATGCGATGCCACGTTTTACGCCTGGACTCCGATCGTTGCGCCTCCGTTTCTCTTTGAATCGACCAACGGGCGCGATCGATCGCCGATTCTATGTGCGATAACCGAACAATTTATTCCATACACCTCTCGGATTGCGTTCGCCAGAAATTCGTGGACAAACTTTTCGTTTGTTCCCTTTAAATATTCCCACTCTGACGATTCTCGAATAACCCTCCACGCTCGCCGCGTAGCTCTTCCACAAAGGACTTTGCGCTCTCGGCGTTGAATTTTCAACCAAGGCGTAGTGCCTTAATGCTCGATCATTCGCGGACCATTGGTCCGCTATGGTGCCATTGGTAATGTGCACCGTAGCTCCTTTGGCGTCGCTCTGCCGACACGCGTCATTTGCTTCGCGCGCCAACCTGCACGGTCTGCATTTCTGCCTGGCGCGTGCCGCTTCCACGATTCCAAGCTCAACCTACTTATCGTCTCGACCAATCCTTCGTTTCTCGCATTTCTGTACGCGCTTTTTTCTACCTAATCTCGCGATAATCTTGCCACACCCTTCCTACGGAGACATATTTTGTGCAAAATTTCACCGGTAATTAACCGATTTTTAGCGAGGTAGAAAATACGCGTATTTAGACGGACACGCTCGTCCGTGTTTACCGCGAGGAGGTTAGTCCCTCTCGTGTTCGCCAGGTTCATTGTCGCGACGACTAGTTAGCCCGGAAAGACGTAAATCGCGTTTATTAATACACCACGTTGCACGAATTCCCAACGAATCGGCCATCTAGGCGGAGACAAGGAAAAATGCGGGACCATAATTTCGAGGAAAGAAACTCGGTGGAGCGCCGAGGCGTTTCACGGGAGGGAAGTTTCCGCCCCTACGCGGTGCTTACCGGAATATTACGGAGCACCCACAGCCTGTCGCGGATCGTAATTTTACGCTACACCACTGTAAACGCCCGCGTAGTATTACCCCACTGTAAACATTGCGCCCTGCTACCGTACGCGTCGAGGTAGGAGGTTCTCAACCCTGCGGCGCTCGAGGACGTTGGGGGAGGACATCTTTCAATTTAAACAAACGAGCAAACGTCTCGCGCGGTCTCTATCGACGATCATCCGAGTAGCTTCCATCGATTTTCCATACACGAGTGGCTCGTTACGCACTTCTCGCAACGATTAGCATTATCGCCGGCAATCGGGCGAAAGACGACGATTATTTTGCACGGATGATTACCGTCATCGACGCGATCGCTCGAGGCTCGACGATCGAGCGGTGCTCGGTTCTTCCTCTTAGCGACGTCTTCTCTCTCGATGGAAGTCTCAAAGAATCTCGACGATAGCGACGAATCCAACGCTGCGGATGCGCCCTAATTTGATTTCGTCGTAAGAACGTGACGTCTCGATCGAAGGTTCGCCAGGCCGCTCCCCTCCCACTCCCCTGCGTTCTCTCATCGATTTAATAAGCTTGCTCGGTGGTTGAAAAGGACCGGGAGCAGCATGATTTCCGAAGGGTGGGATTTTGATGGGACTCGTCCGAGTTGCGCTCGCGGGAGAGCCGAAAACGCGTTCGAGCGCGATCTGGCATCGGGCCACGTCCTGCCAAATTACCCGATCACTTCGACCGACCCACCGTTCTGTGGACACTCGACCATGTCCTTGAGTACCTTTGTACTACGGAATAGCGTGTAATCCAATTCGGCTCATCGGCACCGTTTCTCCATACCTTCGACCCATATTATGCGTATCAGGAATTCGCAATATCGTTCTACCGGTATGCTTTCCCTTTGACGATCTTTCTATTTTAAAGGTTGACATTATTCGGCGATAATTTTTCATTCGGATACGCACATCGTGCATCGAGCGAGGAGAGTTCCAGCCTAATAGCGATGCGTTTCGAGAGCAATGACCTAACGACCAACGAGGCCGATGATGAAAAAAAAGAAAACGCGCGGCTGGACGGTGAACGTATTGGGGCGAGTGTCCAAAGAACACTGTCCGGTGGAAAAGAAGCGTGGACCTTTGTAGGGCGAGTGTGCGGTGGACTGCCGTGGTTCTTCTCGGTATTGAGCGACAAAGCGAGGATTCGCGGCGATCTTCCGCCGGCGTTCCACGTTTCCGCGCTTCCCGCGAGCCGTGTTTTCTGGATAAATAACGCACAAACGGCCTTTTCGGCCGCCCCCTATCTTTTATTCGTCCCTTTGGCACTCGCGTACGCGCCAAAATTACCGTCCCGGCCGCTTTTTCGTGGACTTCGTGAAATTTAGGGGAAGTCGATGCCCGCTTTTAATTTATTATACGTCGAGACCGTGGCCAGGAATAAACGCGGTAATGCAAAATATGCGGCATCGTACATTAAACGGGGAGCGAACCAACGATCGCCCGTTTCCGGTCGTTCTTCAATACGATCTTCGCCGGACCGATTTTCGATGCAGCGCCGTTTACGCTACGCGAGTCGCGAGTCGCTCGTATCGATCGAATCGACGGTAAGCATCGTTGGTACGGATTTGAGAGCGAAAATATGGGGTATGTGTCGAGCGGCAAACGTAGCAAAACGATAGGGGACGCGGTCGCATTGCGGAGTGCCCACTTGTTAGAAAAAAACCTGCAGGGACGAATCCAAATTTCTATGAAACACGCGGTAGAACGGATTTGTTAAAGTTTTTTGTTTCGTAAACAGCAAAAACGGTTAAAAAACGTAATTTCCATTGGAATATTCCATGAAATAATGGCCGTTGCTTTTGTATACTTAATTCTAATCGGATAAATCCACCGTTGGGCTCCGGCGACAGTTTTCCCTGTGTATATTCTTCCAAGCTACTCCAAGGGTTAATCCGCTTTAAAAGGGCGGCGAACCTGCCGGATGATAAATCAGACCAGCCGTGCGAGGTTGTTTGGCCACTGGACGTGGCCCGCTCGTGGCGTCGAATCTCGAATCGGATCGCTACGCTCCGCAAGAATCCATCCTCCGCTTTTTCCTCGCGTCCTCCCCTAGCTCCTGCTTTTTCCATCCCTTCTCCTAAATGTGGACGGCTTGCCGAGCACGTAGCAATTACGTAGGGCAATCTACGGCCCGCCCTCCTTCCTTTTTCCATCGAACGAAATTTCTTCCCTCGCACCTAATTGGATCCGGCCTTCTTACTATTCCTCGGTCAGATCTCGTTTCGAACTTTGGTATCGAGCTCTACTTCCATTCTTAGCGTGCTCCTGCATATTTAGCACGTCGACCTTCCAATTTCCGCTGGATGAATATTTTTGCGTGTACCGAAAGCGTACCTGAATTTGCCGATATATCCGAGTGGTTTCTCTCCTCTTCCTCCTCCACACTTATCGGTCCTCGTCAATAATCGCCTTTGCGTGCTTCGCGACGATAAAGTGAATTCTCGATGAAAGCTCCGCGATGCTTTTCTAAGAGTCGGTTAGTTCTTTGGAAATATCCTTCGCTTCGCCTTCCTTCTCTCTCATCGTTTTCGTTCTATCGGTACTTGTTTCCCTCGCGAGAGCACTCGGTACGGCCGATTGCTTTCGTAAAATTGCGAGGAATCGAGGCAAGAATTGCCGGCAAAATAGATCTTTTTTCGTTCGTTTCGATCGCCGCCCCCTGCTGCTCTTTTCGCGAAAGTTAGCGGTTCTTTTTTTTGTATTTAATCAGCGTCGTGCCTCCATTAAACTTGGCCTTTAAAGACGTCTCAAAACCTTCTTCGACTAACCGATCGCTCAATCTTCCTCGAGCAAAATCACGTTACATTGAGCAGAGAATCGGCGAGGGCGCTTGCGATAAAGAGACGCCTCGGATCGCGTTCGAGAAATTCGAGCGATACGCCGGTTAACTTTAACGGAGGGTGAACTTTGATGAGTCATAACGACCGGAGATTCCTATTGGCTATTCGCTGGTAGATAATCAAAGTACCCAGGCCTTTGGCGCGCATCCAATGGGAACTTCTGGGCGTTGCCCGTCTCTACCTTACACTCCAGTTTTTCTCCAAGCCAAATCCGCCGCCACGCGCCTCTTCTTCGCAAGCCCCGCTCTTTGCTCGAAGGCAAGAGGAATAAGCGTGGCCAAAGGCCTGCGCCAATTCTCCAAACGTTTCGAACTCTCGCTCATCGATTATCGAACGGCGTCGTCTCTCCATCGTTCCTCGTCTTTTGGGGGGGGGGGGGACTGATTGATCTCGTTCGAAGAATCGAAGGAGCTTCGAGGAAAACCAGTAGCGGAGGGGAGAAGACTCGGTTGGCAGAGCGCGCTAGTGCTCTCGGCCGTGAAACGTGTTGCGCCATGTGACGCGATCTCGGTGCGAGTAATGGAGGCGAGCTACCGTGGTTTTGCTCGCATCGCTCCGGCGATTGGTCGATGGAATAGTTTCCGAACCGTTTATCGTCGGGCCAAACCGGCCGGCAAGTTGCGCCCTTGATGCAATTCCAAAATGTAATTAAACAGGATGGCTGGTGGAGCGGGCTGGGGCTGGGGGTGCAGCTGGGCGTGTCGCTGGCCGATACCGATTAGATTCTTGGCGATAGAGGCAAAGGTGGGCCGGCCGAGCTCGTGTCCCGTTTTTGGACACCGCCGTCGATAAGCGCTCGCCTCTCCCCTCCTCCTAGCCAATTCGGATAACTCAACCTATCGACTCATTACCCTCCAGTGGCCTACCTCTGGAACACCGAGCAACTACAAAACCCCTGTCCAAGGTTCTTCTTGGACGAGCGACGATAGTGTACGATAGCGTATACGATCGATGTGAAATAGCTGAGAAAAAATAAATAAATCGATCGATGACGGCTCAATGCCGAGCCCTCGTTTCTACCGTTTTGGTTCGCGAGGAAAAGCTCAATGGTCAATTCCGACGGTACCCTTTTTTTCGCCGCAGAAACACGTGGCAAAGGATGCGGCGTTGCGACGCGCGCCCATTGGTCCGTTGAAATCCCGATTAAAAATTTTAATCACGGCGCGCGCTGCGTCATCCGGCAGAAATCGAGCAGCGTTTTTAATACCGGCCGATCGCGGGCAGCGCGATTAGCGCAAATTGAATGGGCGCGTATGCATCCAGATTTAATGGGCCGCTCATACCTCGAATGACGCCGTTAACGAGCAATTTCTGCGTTAATCAAACCGGCTCTTCTTCCGTCGGGCGCGCGAGCGCGGGGCTGCGAGAGTCATGGTCGAGGTGTGCCATGAATTTGTGGGGAGTCGCCGTGGCCGGAGAAGCTCGGATTTTCGCCCGAAAGGTCCACCTGGAGCTGAAATTTTGCCCGTTACCGAAGGATTATTTACGTTGCGACCCGCACACTACAGTTTTGCCCGTGCGAAATTCGCTTTGAAACTTGAAAATTTAGGGGAGCGGGCGGTCCTACGCTTTGGAACCCCGCGCGTTGATGCGGAAAATCGAATAAAAAATCCGAAGGCAACTCGAAAAGCTCGGTTAACTCGATCCGGTGCGCGGAAATGGCGAGAGAAGAATCTTCCGGAAGCCATCGAGGGTACGGCACGTCACGTTCGCTCCTCTGTATCGTTCCCCGATGAAGACGAAGCGATCCGCGAGAAACAGAATTCGCTTCTTTCCCGCGATTAATCGCGCCATTTGGCACGGTCTTCCGAGAACCAGCGAAGACCCTCCTCGTCCGCTCGGAATCTAATTCGAGCTCGGCCAAATCGTCTTTGCAACTTTTTTCGCCTCGCGATCTTTTCACCTCCCCTCTGCTCCTTTCTTGTCTTCCGAATGTCACGAGGGTATCTCGTGCGGAATGAAGAGGCAGGAAAAGATAGGAGCCGCGATGAGGAAGAAATTGGCGCGGACAAGAGCGAGCGCGAGGATCGATGAGCAATATCTGGTGGGTAGGGCCGCTTTCGAGTCCTACATTCCGCGAGGTTTCGCCGGTCTGATCCTTAAATAATTGGAATGGGAGGGTCCAGGGTAGGGCGGAAGATCGATAGGGCCGCCGTTGTTTCGTTGCGGGCCAATATGCTCCGCCGCGGCGTCTGACGTAGATATCGGCAAAACTGGATTTGTGGCTTCTGCCGCGCCAGATATTCTCCGTTTAGCATGCCAAATGTTCCTCGCTATTCTATTACGGGATATCCGTCTTACCGATGGCCTTTACCAATCCCAATATCCACAGCGCTATCCTTCACCGGCGCGCTTTGCCTCGGACTTTGCTTCTCCCTTTTCCTCGAGAGAGTATTTTCGACGATCCCTTACGAGCATTGGCCTACGCGTCGATGCGTTCCATCGTGCGCGCTCTCGTATCGAGATTTCGTTATTGCGCGATAATTACCTACATAAATACTTTGAAATCGAACGTTTGGAATTAACGTTCCATTCGTTATCCACGAGACGAAAAGCAATCCGGTTTGAAGCGATCACCGTTCGGTCCTCCGTCTCTTGCCGATCGATCGGTTAACCCTTCGTCGTCCCGCGAATTATCGTGATCGATGTTCTTTCGATCTCTTTGCATTTGCATAACATACGATCGTGCGAGGATCGAAATTTCGAGAACGACCGGTGCGTTGCACACCGGCCTAAATTTGGGATATGGAAGGTTAACGTTATTCCCGGATGGCATAATGGGTCCACGGGGGTAATTTTCCGGGCTGGTAGCTTCGGCGTTGGTCACTCCGCCCGATGAAATTTCTCGAAACGGCATATCGACGTCCATGCCCCGTCGAGCGCTATTTACAACACCCAGATTTCGGCAAACCCCCTGTCGCGATCCAACGCAAATTTTTCTTTCTCGTCCACCAAAGTACGTACGATCCTCCCTCCTGTACATTTCGACCAGCTTCGGATCCCCGACATTTCTCCCACCGCGCCCCGAATCTATTCGAAGTACCGAGCTACGAAAGCGAAAACGAAAAATCTCTTTGAACCGAGAAGCAACGCTCCCCATATTCGTTTCTTTCACAGCGATCGTGCTCCGGACAGGGCGAGAATATTCGGCCACAATTTGACGGCATCGAAAGCGCCAAAGAGCGCCGATTTAAACGCGAATATGTTCGATAATCACTAATGGTATTTGCGTAACCCGAGGCTGGCCCTGGCGGCCAGAACGGCCGGAGAAATTCCGTTCTGCCGTTACATAACGGCCCTCGCAGCGATCGACCCTGGCCCCTTTGAACGTCAACTTAATCCTCGATTATTAATAACGTCACTGGACTTCATTCCGATCCGCGGCCCTCCACCCTCCGATCGGTGTCTCGATAAATTATCCACAATTTCAGAGTTATTCTCGGCCGCGAGCCGATACGTATCGAGCCGAATATATATATATATCTCGGCTTCGAGAAGGATCACGGTCGATGCTCTCGGAGCAACGCGTACGGATGCAGGCTGCATTTGGGTGAGCGTCGCTTCGCCGAGAGATGGTCGAGCGCGGCTGGCATTGGGTCGTATCGGTTGGTCCACGGTCGTACTTTGAGAACGTCTCAAATTTGGAGCGCCAATACAGAAGACGCGAAATGTCGCGCGAAAAAAAAAGAGTTATCGAGCGAGGCAAGCCACGGCCGTAGGTCGAGAAAGAGTCGAGGACGATCGTTCGCTCGCTTCGTTTCCTACAAAAGCTTTTCCGCTCCTCAGATAGATTAGCGGCCTGTACATTGCGCGGAAAATTATCCGTTAACGATGCGCGGAAGTCGGACCTGGATCTTTTCCACGAGAGTCCACACGCTCTGCGCGCACATCACCGCAGCCCGAGTTTCCTATCCTCCTTGCTCTGGCCAATTAGCGAAATATAATGAACGAAGGAAGGACTTTTTTTCCGGTTTTTCCTCCATCGTAGAAATTCAACGGGCAAGCCCACACGGTTTGCGGTATATTTCTCTAATGGCCGGGCCCCTTGACGGCGCTCCTGAATTTTCCAGTGCCAAGCATATCATACCCGCGTACCTACGTGCACGCGAGTATGCACAGGAGGGAAAGTGGTTGCCGTAGGAAGGCATGTTCGGCACTCCGATGCGCCGGTTAATACGCCAAATATATGGCACGTCCTCTCGATGAAATTTCCACGCTGGGCCCCAGATGCGATTAACGAACGTTTGCCAAAGCGAATTGCATTTGCGCAGCTCTTCTCCGCTCCCGAATACTCGCCCCCTTCGCTTCTTCGCTAATGACGCGCCGACATCCCAATTTATGATCGAGGATCACTCGTGCCGGCAAAGCCACCTACCTTCTTACGCACTGTGCAGGGACCGGGGCCGAATAGGAGCATGCCCCCCCCCCCCTAATCCCCGACTTTTCGGACAGGCCCGAACACGACGCGCGCGCTTCTTTTTTTCCTCCGTTCGCTCCAGTCGCCTTACGGGAAATCAACGGCGGACTCAAAACCGCGCTTTCGCGAGGAGAATAGCCAGCGTTCGTTACTACCTCCCGCTTCGCGTATTACGCAGAAAAGCCGAGTTATAAATCACCGTTTCTATCCGTGCGCATCGCGTTTGTTTTCCACGCTTAGCAACCTAGCCATGAATTTCTCACTAGTCGCTATTTCGATGGCGCGTCGACGATTAAACCGTTCGCGACGTCGATTTATCAACCTACGAGCACAAAATGGACGAGGATCGATAACTCTGGATATCGTGGCTTCTCGCGAATTTTCTTCTCATCCGGAATCCAATGCCAGTTTTCGATCGTTATTCACCGGCCGTTTTCCCTCCTCGATCGACTCCCATTTCACCGGCCACGCATCGGCGGATCTATTCTTCATAGGGGAACGTCTCTCTATCCTCGGTGACTCGAAACGCGAGATTCGAAGGGCATTCGCGGAGCGTCGTGGAAGCCGCTTTAGACGACGGGACCCGACGAGCTTGACGATCGACGACGACGACGAAGGAAGAGAGGGACGCGATTAGGGGGATTGGAATAAATTCAATATCGTTACATCGAACGATGTAATATCCTCGAGATTTTGTTTGAGAGAGGAAGCCGTACTTATGGACGAGAATGACGGATGCCCTCCTTTTGCCAGTATTCAAAGTGACTATATTACGGATGAACGACTCTGCGAGATTTAATAACTCGACAACTCGGCGACTTGGTGGCTAAACGGCTTCGTTGCGACTCTCGAAACGAGCTCTCTCTTCCCACGACGCTCTCGATTTTTCCGTTTCTCTTCGAGGGAATTTCCGGGTACTATGCGGGACAATTCTACGAATGGACGTGCCTCTGCTCGTCCCATTGTCTCGCCCCAATCGCAAATACCTGCAAAGGTTCAAAACCTTTCCGCTTTCAACGATAATGAAAGAAATACCGTACCGGTATAGGACGCCGCTTTATGTTTGCGCTGCGCGTTACATCGGCGGAATATGATACTTTGTAATATTTAAACAAATATCCCATCGACGTAGAACCCTGCGCGATATTGAAAGAAATGCGATATCGATACCGCGGATATTCGTGATATGCCATGTAGAATATTTATCCCGAAGCATCTCCGACGAAAGAGCGCGCAAGAGGAGATACTCGATCGAAGCGCTTTCACGCGACTGGCGCAGAAGCCCCGTCACCTGCGCGGGTGTAAATGCCCAAGCGCTGCCTTTTGATGTTGGTATAATTAACGATTACGGATCGGACGTGAGGGAAGTGCTTCCGATAAGTTTCCAGCCGTACCTCTGCCCATTGCCGCTTCCCGCCGAACCTGCGGCTTCGAAGGACTCGCAGCGCTTCTTCCTCCTTCCGATCGACTCGTCTCTTGGATAAGCAGTATTCGCAACGAAACGTCGCTGCCTTATATTTATACAATACGCTCTGTCCAAAACGGACGGAAAATTCGTTCCACTCCGTCTTTCCTCGCAACTTTAGTGGAAACTAAACGGGTCGTACTGACAAAGTGCGAGAGACTCGATTCGATCGTCCATCGCCACCGATCGGCATTGCCACAAATCATCGCCGAGTTCTCGGGCTCGATTTGGTTTCATCGGTAGCTTTGCGATAGATCGAGAGTGAACCATCCTCGCGGAAATAGGCACTGCGAGGGTACGTATCGACGATCCACTTTGAATCGCGGGGTGTAGAGTAGATTTGAACGATAACTCGTCTTTACTCGCCAAAGTTTCCGAACTCTCCGCCGAGCCTTGCACCGGGCTCATAGAGCAAAGAATAAAGATCGTTCGTCCATTCATCGAATGTATCGGAATCGCGAGTTGGTTCGAGGGCCGTGGCTCGACTCGAGATTTCCCGGTAAATACCCAATTCTGCTCTAGAATAGTCGCGCTATACACGCTCGTATAGCCGACGTAAATCGAAAACTCGTACGAAGTTCCCGGCTTACGGAGACCATTTCGAAATTACACTTTTTATCTTCGTTCGCGGTTTCATCGGGGCGTAATAAAAATACTTTTTTTTCCCACTGCGCTCAGCTTGGTTTTCATTCGCATCGGCATAAATAAATCCCATTTACGAGAAGTAGCCTTGCCAGGCATTTCTCTCCTTCGTTCCTCCATTGCGCGCTCGATTCTTTTCCTTCCCGCCATCGTGCCAAGCGGAATAGCATTTCGGGGAATACGGTCGCGAGGCAAATTTCACGTCCGCGCCCTACTCTTTACTCGTCATAATCGCGCATCACGAGAATATTTCATCTTTGTCCTCGATTTGGCCTCGGAGCAACGTCGACTCACGTTTATCCAAAAATAGTCCTCGGCCATGAACGTAAATGTATCGGAAGTTTCAACGAAAAGAAGACAAGCGAGACACATTCGCGTATCGCAATGGAACGATGACGATTCTTCGGAAGCGCACCGTCGTAAATTTGGAGAGTTCTCAAGACGTAACGGAGCCATCGTCTCGAGCGGTTTGGTCATTTTGCACCGTCTCCGGAGAATCAAGCCGACGACGATTCGTTTCCAGGAGCGAGGAAAACTTCCTTTCCGAGCTCCTTCTCGATATCGGACAAAGCGGAAGGGGCTGGCCGAGACGTTGGCCGGCGCTACACCTCGAGGCGTCGCTGGAGAATGCAATTAAAATTCAGCTCGCGTCTGGCCGAGTCCCGGGGCTCGCGGTTATGAACAAAGCATGGGAGCGAACGAAGGCCGAGGATGCGATGCCGGACGCTGCATTAAAGCGAGGCGCGTGTTCGCGCCGGACGCGGCTCGTGGTGCGCATTAATTATTATATCCTTTCACGGAGCCCTGCCTCCCCGACGAAGGCCGGCCCGACGAGTGGCGAGGAGCGAATGGCGCGGACCTGCCTGGATTCACGGCTCCGGAAGCGTACGCGAGTCGGCCCAGGGCCGTGCACCCTTCGCGTCCTTGCTACAAATATTCGATGAAACGATATTCGGCTCCCGAGGCGAGAGACGAATGGCTCGCGATGGGCGCTCGTTCGAGGAGCTGGAGTTTCAGCCGCCGCGACTCCTCTCTCCCCTGCGATGGATTTCAGCCCGGCCGGATACGCGTCGTCGATGTCCGAGGGAAACGGATCGAGCTTTTTCGCTTTTTCGCTTTTTCGCTTTTTCGCTTTTTCGCTTTTTCGCTTTTTCGCCAATTTCCCGACAAAGTCGCGAAGAGGAGGACGCCCTTCGGACGCGTTTGACGTTTCTTGCGCGACTTTACGCGACAAAGCTTAAAATCCCGTTTCTGCATTCCACGCTCTTTCGGACCGAATAATCCAGCGGGGTAAGAAATTATAAGGGTAAACGCCCTCGCTTCGGCGGTCGGGGACTAAATAGGGGGATTACTCGTGGATTCGTTCTTATCCCCGCGACTCTGCTCTCTGAAATTTCCCGTTTCGCGAAACCACGGCGTGCTGCCGAGTTTCGTTCGACGATTATCACCGTCGGTCTTACATCCCGATTCGTTCCTCAGCTTCGGAACTTTTTTTTCGTATCTTCCTATAAACGCTGGTTATCGAGGCTCGAGAAAAACGAGTGGAGCGCGTATGTAATATTTATCGGTGGCGCGAGCTTGGGAACGTGTTTTCGATGGAGATAAGCACGTCGACGTACCTTTCCGTGGAGGCGACACGAGGCTATAAATGCCGCGAAGATTCCAGTAGCCGGCATTATTTTTTA
This sequence comes from Ampulex compressa, assembly GCA_038496175.1. Taxonomy (NCBI): domain Eukaryota; kingdom Metazoa; phylum Arthropoda; class Insecta; order Hymenoptera; family Ampulicidae; genus Ampulex; species Ampulex compressa. The sequence continues at coordinate 72,750 of JBCFXI010000538.1, forward strand.
TCCCTCTATTTTCAGTCGGTGCTGTCCTCCTTCCAGCCTTATCTCCGGCTCTAATCCTCGGATTACGGTACCCGTTTCCCTTAATACCCCATAGGTATTCTTGTTTATCTTTCGCCATATTTACTCATTAGATATTCGTTTACGTAGCTCGAGGGGCTATATCGGCCAAACCTGCTGGAATTTCAGTCACGCCGGAATCGAGACGATGCCCCACCGCTGTCCCAAAATGTTCGACCGAATTTCCATTTCCCCTGCACAAGTTTGCGGTAAAGCGCGAAATAATCCGCGCTCGCTTCGCGCAACCCACGCGTACTTTACTCGAGAGGAAAGAGGAACAAAGACCGGAATGAAAAGGCTCTCTTTCCGAGACGTTGCCTTCTATCCTTTATTCCGCAGATTTCCAACTTTTCACCCTCGGTGCTTTTACGAAGGAACGAATTCCAACGCCGGTCATCTCCGGCCGTGCAGTATCGCGTATTCCTGTGCGCATACGTGTTCGTACGTTTAGAGTCGTAAACCTTGAGCCGACGAGCTACGATCGGCTACTCCGCGTAAATATCAACGCGAAGCAGGTAGCCGTTTGCAGAGCCGTCTTGGAAGTACCAAAATTGTATCCGCCGCTTACGCATTTCGCCAGAATGTTTTTTCGCGGTAGCAATTTATCGCGTTGCGGGAAAAGACCGAGATAAACGAGAGGATATTCGAGGAAAACATCGGGTAATAATACGAAAAGGGAGCGAACAAGGGTGCATATTAGGTCGGCGAGATTCCGGAGGCTCGAAAAAATAGTCGGAAATTCCAAGGAAGGTACTTTGCTCTCTATCCTGGACTCGGGTTTCGCGAAGCTTCGGAGCTTCTTTGCGGTACGGGAGCCAAATTATAAGATAGAACCCCCGTGGGTTTTTCTCTCCTGGCGCGCTACGAGGCACGGACCGCCCACCTCCCGGCTCTTCTCCGCTTTCCTTTGCCGAAATTGCGCGCTTATTTCCGCTCGCTCGCATTTTACAACGCTCCCTCCTTCCTCGGCCTGCCGTCGACGCAAAGTCTTTAGCGAGAACGTGCGAGAGCGCGAGCCGGGTTAAAATACGCGAGTCGAGCTTTGGATCGGAAGAGATCGAGTCTCCCGACGCTGAAAAGTCTCATCCCCGTATAACACGCTTCTCTACCTTTGGCACCTTCCGCTCGATTCATCTCCGTTATACGATTCATTTTCTCTTCTAACGTGCCACTCGGCAGACGCTCGCGATGGAGCGCGATTTCGATCGGATGCGACGCCGGTCATTTTGCCGGTAATTCCTTAAAGAGGGTAAGCGAAGGAACACCGTTAACGCGAGTTCATCGTCATCGCGACGATATTGACGAGGACGATGCCGTGTCGTCATCGCGCTATCGAACGCGTGGGCGATATATCGTCCGGCCTCTCGTCGGCATACGCGCTCGCCCTCGATCGCGGTAGCGTCCTTGGCTTTGCGATTCCATCGCCCCGAATCGGCGTCCGTATCGGGCGCCATCGATTCGTACCTTCGATCGCATTCTCGTGTACGCGTTCGGCTGCTCCGTGTATTCGGGAAACATCGATTTCCATGCCGGACATTTCGCACGGCGTCCCATTTCGCTCGATTCGACCGTTTCTCCTCCAAAAGTTACCTTTCGAACCGAGTATCCGCGGTCCCCGTATTTCCGTAGCGATGGATCGCGATGGCGAAGCTCGACTCGTTACTCTTATTCGTCAAGTTTTACGAATCGTCCCTGAATATTATTTTTCAATTTTTGCGAGGACTTATCGCGGCATTACCCGGAATTACCCGACGGAGGGATTTACGATGCATCGCTGTAGGCGATCGACTTCGAACGCTCGGCCCGCAACTTAAAAATCTCTCGGGCACGCGAGAGGAATTTTTGTGGGCTTCGTAGAGTGGCAAACTTTTCGAGATCAGCGCTGGCAACCGCGCGTACTTCAGGATTCCTTCGCATTCCAGGGGTTTTCGAACAAAATCGCGTTTTCCATTTTCTCCTTTGGACTTTATCTTTAACTTCGCCCATTATAATTCCGTATGGGCCAGGATTTACCTTTTATGACGAGTATTAAACTACGGCAAACTGTGCTGTACACAATCGAGGTACACAATAGCCCCTAGGAGCGACGAATGGAATGGAAGCTCGAAACTCTAGAACGCGAATCAAGTTCTATTCAATACGCCACCCCAACCGGCGAGCACCGGCGCCGCTTGCTCAGCGTCGACCCGTCGATCGGTACAATCCGTTTAATCCGAGACCCAACGTTCTCGAGGCGAGTCTTCGAGGACGAAGCGCGACGGCACGAGTGACCGCGCGACAAATTCTTCGACGCGGAGGCAGTGGATCTTTAAGGTGAGGCATATCGAGGCGCATTTTCGGGGGCGCGTACGGAGGGCGAGGGCGAGTGAGGCGGCATCGGGGACGGGAGAGCGTCGGCGTAGGCACGCCGGCTCCCCCAGGCTCGTGTAAAAGCGAGAATGCGGCTGCACAGGGCCTCGGAAAAGCGTTGTTATCGATCGTGCCGATATGCAAACCGGGCTCACATCGGCGCGGTTGACTGAGTTAAAGTGCCATGTAATATTCAGTCGGGCGGCCGCGCGAGCCGAAAGACCGGCAGCTCTCTCCCCGTCGCGCCGGATAAAAACGCTCATTGCCGCGGCCCCCGGCGCTTTGCCTCGGGGAAATCAGGCTGCGGTAACGCTTATCGAGTGGACGCTCTCGGGGATTTCCACGAGGATTCCTGCCCGAATACGCGGTCATACGTACGGCTGGATTTAAAACCTGGCGTACCGCGAACCGCGAGAAGGCCATTTTTGACCGAGAATTTTTCACACTGCTCCGCGCGATCCTCTCGCTCCTCTCGGGAAGCACGTAGCCGGTATCACCGAGGCTCCGGAAGAAGCGAGTTCTCCGCGGGACCGACAACCTCCGAGGTAAATACCGCTCCGTGTTGGGAGCGTGTCTCGGACGGAAACGTCGGTGTTCTCGAGACGCGACCCTTCCCTACCATCGACCGATCGCCGTTATTTGAGCGACGGCAACCCTTTAATCGGTTGCGCGAACAAGGTCGAAACACTGCCGGCGAACCTCCTTGATATTCGTATCGAGACGTCGCTCGTCGGCGGCCGCGCCGCTCGCACCGTCTTTTTTTCGCTTTCCTCCGATCTACGCCGCGTCGTACCGCACGACAAACAAGCACGGACACGAGTCCCTTTGAAATCCGACGAATCGTTCAAAATAACCCCGCATATTCTGTCCCTCGAATCGGTTTCGGCCGATGAAAGCTTCGAATTCGAGCTGCGCCGTTGCGTCTCTGCTTTTTGCGTCCAGGATTTATCATTTCGCTCGGATGCTCTTTATTATCGACGTTTCGGTGCAAGGGCCACGCGAGGAATGTAAAATAAAGAGTCGGGCTCTGCACACGGCCGGACGCAGTGGTGCGTTTCGATAACGCCATCACCGTCGAAATGCCGGATTATCGTCGATGCAGAGCCGTATGTCGCGTGGCGAAATTCCGTAATGATGGTATCGCGTCGAGTAATACCGAAATTGACAGGTTTTGTCGACGGGGAATCGATCCTGTTTCCTGGCCGTTGGCGCGCTAAACGTTCGTTCTGCATTTACATCGGACAAATAATAGCCCCGCGGGGAGTCACGGTTAATGTAGCGAGTGCAGTCTCGCGAGCTTGCAGCCGGGCGCAAAACTCCTCTGCCGTATTCCCCTCGAGAGTTGCGCGCCTATTTTTCTTTATAAGTACATATTCCTTTTATGAAGGCGCACGTCACGCGTCGCATCTCGCCGTAACGCCCTTTTTGGGAGAGGCGCCCGAGGAGCAGGGATAGGGGGATGGGGGGGGGGGGGGGACGAAGAGGGGTCATCGTCGTGCGAACCGTAGTCCCGACGCCATCGATCGGCGCACGCTTCGCGAATAAATACTCTACGATCGAAGGTCCGACCGCGATCCTTCTCGGAGAGCGGACAAAATCCTTCCATCCGTCCGACCGATCGCGACTCTCGACGATCGGCAAGAACGTCCGGTCGCCACCGATGAAACGCTTAACGCCAAGTTATTATTCCTCCGTTACTACCTCGAAAGTTTGGTTTTGCCGTCGAAAAATGTTGGCCGACGTTCGCGACATTGCCGGCTATAGCCTCGTTCTATTATTGACGAGTACGCAAGACGACGGCTGTCAGCCGGTGCACGCTGCTTTATGCGCCGATATAAAGCTCCGTTGTTGGAGTCCGTGATGTAAAATGCAAGCGGAAACGGTGTCCTCTTCGACGCGGTCCGCTGCACGGAGACGGACCGAATAAAAACGAATACGCGGAGCAACGTTTTCGCGCTCCCCGAAAATCCTAGCCCGACGACGCTCGAATTCCTCTACGTTACTTTTATGCCGGAACAACCAAGACGGTCGAGATTTCCGAAGATTCGATCGAAAATCCCGTCGTTCCGTAGCGAGATCTTCGCGATTCAAAATAGACCGATTTACTTCTTCTCTTCCTCCTCTTTTTTAAGATACGTATATAATTTGAGGGTCGAGCGTACCGCGTACCTCCGTGCGAGGGGCAGTGCCCGGCAATCCTAACGTTTATCGAAGGTGCTCGCAGCGTCGATCGTAGATTCCGGCTGACTTGGCACGCGATCGCTCCTCGAGCGTGCCGGCACGTGACCGAGTGCGCCCGAAGTCGACGCCAGGCTCGCTCCATTTTCGGCCACAAATTCTCTTATTCCCTGCTCGCACGGAGACGCTCTTACCGCCTTCCGCGCGATCGGTCTGGATAGGAAGATTTCTCGAAAGTTAACGTCTCGTTTGGAATCGTGCCGTTTTTCGAGCGAGAGGAGTTTGACGCTCCACCGCCAGATTTCTCACTCCCACTGTCCCTTCTAGTCGCGCGAGCGGCCTCAACGGCGATAAACTTCTACCTTCCGAGGATCTCTCGTAGCTCCCTTCCGATGGACGATCGCGCAGTATCCGAGTGGCGCGCGTTCATTCCCGCTCTACTCCCCTGCCCTCCAAACTTTCTTCACCGCCAAATTACTATTACCATATCCCGCTCGCATAGCCGCTGCGCGGCTCAAATCGAATCGGGCGATCGTCGAAAGACCGGTCGACAACGCGAAAAAGCCTTGCCAGCTCGAGTTTTTCGCGCAAAGTACGATTCGAAGAGTGGACGATCTTCGTTCGAGGAGCGATGTTCGGAAGACGCGAGATCTGGAGGGATCGCCAGGCGCACGATAAACCTGGGTTAAACGAATTCAACTTATCGCCTTCGACGGATTTATTCGTTTTACGCAGTATTTCACTCGGGTTCAAATGGAACTTCTCGACCGAATTAAACGAAATTATCGGCGCGCCGGCGAAAGTGGTTCCCTGCTCCTGAATTCCTGGCGATTGCCGGTGACTCGTCGGGGTTCCTCGGGCGTCGGGGCTGGGAAAAGAAGGAAAAAAGCGGCGCTCGAGGGAGGTTCGGCCGGAGGGGGAGAACTCTCTTCTTTTTTACGAGGGGCGCATAAAATCGCGGAAGAGTGGCCGGAGGACGTGCCTCGGCGCGCCTCGTCCCGAGGGCCGTGCGCGCTCGAGGGCGCTCGAGGACTCGAGGCGCGTCCGTGGGGGGCCGGGCGGGGGTGTCGATCGAGGGTGGAGGGCTCTCGCCCGACGAGGAATCGAGGGACGCTTCGGCGTCTCTCTTCGAGAGAAGGAAAGGCTCGGATTAATTTTAGGCGTCAGCTCATTGGCCGAGGACCGCGCGACCCTCCGCACCGAATCTTTCTCCTTTCGTGCCGCCCCTTTCCTCAACCCCCCTATCTACGGTCTACGGACTCGCAAAGATTTCTCCCGATCAAGGACGAATCGTTCCACCCCGAAGACATTGCCCCGCGAAAAGGATATCGCTCGCTTGGAAAAAGAGCCGCGATCGTTCCTAGGCGCGGCAACATATTTGGATAATGGTCGGAGTAGTAAAATAAACGCGGTCGATGACTGTGGAGCGCAGAGCCGTGTCGAGGCAGGTATGTAGGACGCCGTATAAATTATTCGAAAGGGGAATAGCGCGAGGGCGAACGGGACTCGAAATCGACAACGCCACAGGCACGCGATCCGCAAACCTATGTCTCGCGGTCGACCTTCACCCTCCGCGACCTACGACGCTCTTCGATTTCCACCTTCCGATCGTACCCCGGACTCGCGTAGCTCCTCCTAGATCTTATGCCGGTAGAAAGGAGAGAGGGGTGCTCGAGATTCGGCCGAGTACTCTTTTCCTTTAGTAAAGCTAACCTACGCTTTTCGGCGTATCGGGGATTATTCTTCGCGAACGACCGGTCCCAACTCTCTCTCTCTCTCTCTCTCTCTCTCTCTCGTCGCGCGCCCGCCAAACGATATTTCAAATCCTCCGTGGCGTTGATCGTCCCGTTACGAATTTTACACCGGGATTAACGCGGCGAGTTTGCGATGGGATTTAATCGGAGGGTTGGGGGGTGGGGGGTTCAGGGGGCGGTGTTCGCGCGAGCACTCTGGACGCATTCGCGAACGAGGAAGGAATCGTGCGGCGAGACGGAAGGAAATTACGAGGAGGGGAAATTGGAGGGCGATCCCTCTCTTCCGGCGGTCGGAAAATTTCCCGGTCGATCGTCCACCGGCCGCTTCGTCCTCGCCTTTCGCGAGCTCGGCACTCGCTCCGCCAGCGGCCAGGTTCCAACGGCGAAGAGAGTTTCCCTTCTCTCCGATCCTTTCGCCCTCGAAGATGGATCGATCTCCCGCGTGCCGCTCCTTCGCCTCCTACGTTGCAAAACGTCGCTCGCGATAAATCGGCCGGGCCAGCCGTGCGACTAAGCTCTCGATTAACCCGTGCCCGGATCGTACGTACTCGCTGACGGATAAATCCCGTCAATTTACGGGCCGCAACAGCTGCGCTCTCCATTAACAACCGGATGAACGTGCCGCGGCCTAGCTTCGGTTGCGAACCGCGCGCGCCCGCACCTGGGAGCATCCACGGCCGGATCGCCGGATCGGGAGAGAAAGGGACGGTACGTGCCCGGCGAGGAACGATGGGGCCGAGCGCGGCGCTACTAACGAGGCCAATTTTCCTCGCTCATCGAAGGAAGGAATTCCACCGCGAGATTTGACCTTCTCTCCATCCGACGTTCTGCCCTCGCTACCGGGAAATCCTCGAGGGGGCTAGACGCCCCGAGGATCGGTCGGCCCGTGCGATTTCGCTCGGGCCAAAAATAGAAGCCGGCCGGCTCGTTCGTCGAATTCAGCCGTGCGCGTATCTACGCGCCTAACGTTCGAACCCTCGCCGGACGAGGTGTCGGGTACGCGAAGACGCCCCCGTACGCTGGTCGCGCACAAACGCTCGTTTCTCACGCTCTTGCGTACAAAATTAGTCCCGTCGAGGTATCGATCTGACCGAGTCGCGCTTCGGTTCGGTCCTGAGAACATCCGCCCCCCTCGTCGGATCCGCCGCGGTATCGGTGCTTCCTCGCACCCTCTATCGACGAGGTAAAAAAGAGGCATCGAAGCCTCCAAGTGTACCATCCTGAACGATGGTTTACGGAAATATACGACCATACTAACCTACGACCATGGTAATGGAAGGAAAAAGCCGGTTCGTCGAGGAATTAGCCGAGCGCGCAGTCTCCCGCCTCCGCTCGTCTTTCGACCGCTTCCCCTTTTATCCGGAATGCGCCTGGTCGGTCCATCGGCGGGGGCGCGCGGAAATAAAAGAGCGCGGTGAGAGTGCGCGTGGTTTACGAGGAGACGGTGGCTCGTCGGGCAAATGGAGGGAGACGAGGAATCGGAGGGCGGGACAAAGAGCGCGGAGAGCGGAGGAATCGCCGCTCTCGTACGATCCACGTCCCAACTTTTATTCTCGTACGGGTAACGAGCATCTCGAATTCGCGTCGTTCGTTAGCCTCCCTCCCCCCCCCCCTCCCCATCGCTTCCTACCAAATTAGGTACTTCTTTTATCGGCCCCCGTCGAATCAGAATCCGCCTCCGTTCGCGGATCACGAGAAACGTTTGCGAGAAAAACCCGAGAGGCGCTCGTCGAAGCGATACCGATCGCTCATCCTTACGCCCGCGAATCTGGTCAACGTTCGATGATTCGATGATCGCAACAACGATGCTCCGCGCCATTTGCATGGCGTTTGGAGGCAAAAAGGGTTGACATTGGGAGAATGGGCAAACGAGGTGAGCGGACGGGGGCGCGAAGGCGAGGGAGGAAAGAAGATGGATCGGCGATTCCTCGCCGAAGACATCCGCGGGGATCGCGGTGCAATGCACTCGGAGCGGATCGAGGCGTGCGATAGGGCGAGTGGAGGAAAGTCGGCAAAGGGTGGCGAGAGGGCTGGCGAGGAGTCGCGGAAGGGTACTCGATTCGCGCTGCCTCGTTGTTCGACGTTTCTCTCTCTCGAGAGCCCTCGTCGGCCCTTGGAGCGAGGTCAACCGCGTTGCGCGCGCACGAATCGGTGTCGATCGTGCCATAACGCTTTCCCCGATGCTACCCTCCCGCGAAGGCCGAATTTTGTAAACAATGGCCGAGCGCGCGCCGATAGGCCCTTCGATATGGGCCCTTCGCGACCGGAGCTCGACGTACGACGACGCATCGTAGGGTTTGCGAGGCGCGGAAAATAGTTTTCCACGGTTTGGTCAGTACCGATGCAGGGACCGCGCAACGCTCTTGGTCGACGATGGAAACCAAGAGGAAGATATTTCTCTCGAAGCTCCGAGAAACTACTCTCGCCATTATGGCGCCCGAAAACCAAGATTTGCCCTTCTTGGTGGACCTTTTAATAACGCTCCCCGAGCGTCCGGCGAACCTTTCCTCCGCCACCCGGCGAGCTTTAATTTTTATCTTAATTGCGCGCGATTAATTTCTTTGCACGAACTCCTTGCCGGAGATCTCGGTATTTATGTTACGAATTATACGGGAGTCCCGGTCGACTTCTCGGTCGCGGCGCTTCCACGATGATAATCACGATTAACGATAACGACGAGCATCTTGAAGCTCGACTTGGAAAATTCTCTCGCGGCTCGTACGATATAACCTCCGAGGACGTTTAAAACTTTTCGAATCGCGGTGGTTCCGAGCCATTCGTTACACTCCGCGCGTTTCGTTCCTTCGACGTTCGAGCAATTAGTCGTCTCCAGACTCGGTCCTTTTCGTCCAATTATCCTCGGCTCTCGATCGTTGACCCAATTTCAAGGGACTTTTCGCATCGATCACCAATTACGCGGTACGTAAATTATAATCCGAGCGGGTATTGCCGCTACCTCGCGAACGGTGCAGGCCTTAAATTAAATCTAATATTTGCCCAAAACTTTTCTTCGTTTTCCGCAGCGATTAAATTCCGGCTTTAAAGGCGCGCGAATCGGAGAACGAATCGTTAACGAGAGTACGGTGAGTGCTTCTGCGATGCCTTCGCGTCGCAAGAGTTTCGGAGAGCAAGCAAAGTTGATATTTTTACTCCTTTGCGTTCTAAAGGAAATCTCAAAACGCTACGGCTCTGCCAAGGGATGAACGAAGATAAAGTTACGAGTCGAGAAACTCGTTACGATTGCGTTACGATTCCTCCTAACGCGAATGCGTATCGACGCGAATGCGATCAAAAGCGATACCATTCTTCGAATATCCCACGGTCTCCGAGATTTTGGGCGCGAGGCTCGTGCAAATTCTGGTACGTCCAAACGCTCGCGAGACAGGGATATCTCCGCGTACGTATCCGGAAGCACGAGTCGCGATTGCGTGTCGGCATCGTAACGCGGCGCAATTACGGGCTTGTAAGGCGCATTTATGGGAGCTATGCTCGTGTATCGCGATGCGTAATGCGACGGGCCGATGCATCGGGCGTCGTGCCCCCGCATCGCTCTTCCATAGTTACGAGCCATTCCTCTAAGCAGGGATCGCAGTTGCATTTCGGCGTCGCAAAGCATCGGCGTTTGCATTCAAATTTTCGCCCTAACCACGAGCACTTTGATCTTGGAAGAGAGCCGTTACATCGGAGAAAATGAGACGAAGACGAGTTAATCCTTCGTAATCCACGCTAAGAGCACGTTTAATCTCAGGAATGGCGCGACGTTGCGAGGAAAAAAGTGGGAGAGCTGTGCGTGGTTAAGGGAAAACCACTCGGTACCTATCGAACGGTCCTTCGCTTCGCGATGATGGAAATGGAACGTTATCAGAAAGTTGGCGGGATTACGGAGGATTAGCCCGGAGCCCATCGAGCGATTCTTCGCGACTCTCGCGAGGGCCTCGCGATCCTTCGACGAAGCGCGGCGACGATGAACCCTCGTTGACCGAGTTAACCAGGCTCGATGGGGCGTGCGGGTAAGATCGTCGATCGAGAGATCCCCTCGATTAACCGCGGCGAGCGGCCCTCTATCGGCCCACGAGCGCTCTTCCCGACCCTTTTTCAAGAGGTTGCGAGCGAGCGAGGGAAGCCGACAGAAACGCCGTCCTTTCCTCGCGGCGTCTAACGTCGAGTGTCCTTCTTTGTTGCAGAGCCGGAGAGCCCGGAGCGAAACCGAGGTAAGGCCGCCTCCTCGTCGAAAGACCTGCCTTTGCTCGCCGTCACATCCACCATTTCATTCCCGCTACGCGTACCCGCATCGATAGGTAACCAACCACCGCTCCCGACGCGACCAAATTTGCGTTCGAAACTGGTCCGCACCCCTGATATCCAACGTTATCGATCCACTCGATCTAACTCGCTCGCCTTCCATTTTACCCCGATGTGTACCGCGGTGCTTGAATTTTAACGCGGGCACGCTATGTTCGCTGAAACGTCCTTTAAAATAATGCACGGTCGTTGGGAACGCGTATATAATAGAGCGGTTCTTTATTCGAAGGGACGAGGGCGGGTGGTGACTCTGGAATGACGCGACATTCGCAAACGCAAAGTCGTGCGATGAGAGTGTTCAAAGATCGGCGATATACGCGGAAAACGGTATGGACGGACGGGCCGTCGACGATCGCTCTTCGACGGATTTCAAGTTTCCCGCCAAGGACGCACCCGCCTCTCTTTTTATACGTATCGCGGTTTTTATTCGCACTTTTGCTTCAACTTTCTACGCACTCGAGACGTCGACTTGCCGATCTCCATATTCGTTTCGCAAAATTCCACGGGGAAATAAGATCGCGGCGCGGCGATTAAGGTTATTGGACGTTCCACTCTTCGTTGCGATCATTAGCGAGTTTCTTTTCGCGTTAGGACATCGCTAACGACTCGTGGCTTGGAGAAAACGCTCGCGGCCGGTTGCCGACCCCGATGCGAGCAGCGGTGGGTGGTGGCGAGAAGCTCGCGATCGAAAAAGGGATGTCCGTGGAGAGCTAACGAAACTCCAGACTTGGGAGGATCGGGCGCAACAAGTACGAGAACTTCGAGGGTTTTTCGGCGCAGCGCCGCTTCTCCGGAAGTCGGAGCCCTCGGTAATTTCGATCGGGGCTACGTCCAACGCCTCGCGACTCTTGCCACTCGTGGAGTCGACGAGCCTCGATCGGAGAATAGACGCGAAGAACGCTGCGAGAGTCGCGGGACGCGTCGACTATCGTCCGCCTCTTAACGGATCGAACCACGTGGAAATTGCTGCTCGTACACGAGCCCTGCCAAGTTTGCGTCTCTAAGAGGTATTTTTACGAGGGCGAAACTTCCTGCAGCGAGGATTCGAAGGACGGTAATGCACTGGAGATATCTTAGATGTCGGGAGAAGCTCGGTCGATGGGGCGGCTGGCGAGGTGCGCCGCTAATGGAAAATGGTTATCGGGCTTGGGTATGTGCGACTAACGGGAGGGACGAGCAACAGGTATCGGGGATGCTTTTAGCGCTTAAAAACGCGAGTTGCGTAGGGCCGAAGGCTTTGCGCTTTTTCCTCCTTTTTTCCTCTCCAGCAAAGACGCGGGATATACTTTGCCATTCTCCTCGAAGCTTTCCTTCGATCGGCTTGACACGGACGAACGTCAAATCTATTTCCACGAGGGTGAACGACGCCAAGGTTTTGCGATTCGTGAAAACACGAGTCTTTCGAAGAACCGAAGAATATTGTTGGGCGCTAACGAAGGAAACGGAGGACCAAAGTTAAGATCGTTACCGAGCGGAAAGATAAGCCTTGGATTTGACGCGGAAGGATCACCGGCGAGACTCGCGAGGGACTCTATACGAAAATTCAGGAAAACCGAAAAGAATGATCGATGGGCGAAGGCGGATGACGACTGGTGGCCGACCCCGCGTTCGCACCAAAGTTACCCTTTTTCGGAAGCGTCCATCCATCGTGGCTTTCTAAGGAAATACTTTATCACCGCGATCGTAGACCGGTTTACCTTTCGAACCAATGCTCTTCGGTCGAACCTTTAGCTCGACCAAAAAGAAATAGCCCCACCGAGTAAATTATCTTTACCGGTATTTTACGGTACATCGACGGTCCTCGATAACCTTCTTGACGCGCTAAAATTATATAGGCGCGCGTTTACGTTAATTTTCTCGCGAATACTCTTAAATTATACAAACGGAATGAGGGTCGCGGATTCAGAATTTAAGACCGGAAAAGCCTATTTAATTTTTGTACAAATAACACGGAGGATATTACCGCCAGTCGATTAATCCCCGCCCCTTCGTAACCCACGTCGGTTTAACATTCGCCGGACGATGAGGCTCGAATAGATAACACATTTCCGTTCCTCGTGTTTTGCTACTCTCCGTAGCGGGGAACGTTCAAATATTCGGAGAGAGACCTCTATCGATCGTAAACGTCGCTCTACCCCAAGAATCTCCCAACGCATTTCTGGAATTCTCTGCGACTATTTGAGGCTCGGCGCGGCGCGTGGACCTTTCCCGATTCCTCGGTTACGTCTATTCGCCCTTTTTCGAGAATACACCGATCAAATTCTCCACTTCTTGGAGGTTACGACTGGCACGCGCGACTTTTCCGCTCGATCGACATTCAAATAATCCGCGCGCCAAAATTCCGGATATCGTGGGAGGAGAGTATTACAGCGTCTCGTGATTTGCTCGTGCCGCATAACTAGGGTCGGTGAGGGTGGCAGAGGAAACGACGAGACGTAACATCGATGGTCAAGGACGTGTCGAGGATCAACGAATACGGATTCGCGGCTGCATCAACGAATTCCCGCAATCCCTCATTCTCGAATTAGATCGCAAATCGCGCGTGCGAGCATATCGACGGTTGGACGAGCAGCCCCTCCTGCCGTCTCGCGGCCAGGGGAGAAAAACGAGAGACGGAGGAGAGCCAGGCGAGGCGATTTGCCCATTGGCAAGAGTCCCACGTTGCAGTCGCGAGTCTCGCGAGTCCAGTGTTCGTTTTGCCAGTGAGGTTGGGCAGGTGTTGCTCGGACCTTTGACGTCGATCGTATCCAGCGCGCCTCCGTCCGACTATCGATCGGTGCGTTCCACTGGCGGGACACTCCCATTTAAACGTCGCGTCACGTCACGCCGCGTCGCCTCGCGTCGGATTTTTTCCACCCGACCATTATACCGATTATGGCGCGGTTTGGCTCCATCCGCGATATTAGTTTTACGTCGGTCGTAATGGGAATTCATCGGGGAAGGGAGGGGGAGGAAGCGGGATCGATCGACGGCCGCCCTGCTAATCGTTCGCCGGCCAATCGGACGGAAGCTTGTCCTCGATCGATGTTCTTATAAAACAAGTCGAGGAGGTTCGAGGCGTGACCGAAGAACGACGACCGACACTTCGAGTGCGCGCCGTAAACTCGATAGGATCGAAATCGATTAAACCGATAGCGCGCTTTCGTCGAATCCGATCGCGATGATAATACGAGGCGAATCGGTCGTTTCGGAAGGAACGTACGCCTACTCGGAGAGCGGTTAGGAAAGCCGCGAAGAAAATCGTCGAATCAACGTCTCATCTCTTCTCCGCGAAACTTTACCGAGCCGACGTTTGCCCCTCATAATCCACCCTCCCATTTACATTCCCTTAAGCCGATTCGAGCATCCGGCCAACCTCGTCGGAGTCTCCTCTTAGCTGCCGGCACTCGATCCTCCTTCGAGCCACCCCCCGGCCGCTTCGGCCGTCGCTCCAATTTGACGCGCGACCAGACCTTACGGTTAACGCTTTTAAGCGGGTATTCTCTAACGAAAATGACACCACTCCTCGCGTCCACTGCACCGCTCACTCCTAAAAACGCGCCAATTTCTCCCTCGGCCCCTTCGCTCTGCTCCTTTAAGCATCCTCCTCGAGTTCGCCTTTCGAGCTAAACCGCCGGAGCTACGGTTTCGCGCGGACGCGAGGATATCCGGTCGCGGATGATCGACGTTTCCTCCAGGAGACTCTCGAGGGAGACGGAGGAAGAGGTTTACCGAGGATAAACTACGCCGACGCGTCGCGCTAAAGCGCCCGGCGGCGTTTCAACCGGTAACGAAGCATTTCTCGAATAAATCAAATCGCGCCGCGTTGATTATTACCTTATACGCCCGACCATCATCCGAACCCGCTCGCTTCTCCCCTCGGGCCGCCACCCTTCTCCTGGCCTCCTTCCCCTCCCCCAACGCCCTCTCATTCCCCAGCGCCGCCGCAGGATAGACGTTTCGCTCTGGATTGTTCGATTTGCGCCGCGATATCCATCGGCGATATATTTCACGAGCCTGGGAATAAAGATCATCTCGCTTCTTTCTCCGCTACTTTACGTCGCTATTTTAGCGGTCCGACGTGTACCGACGCGGCCCATACCGGCGGAAGAGGAACATTCGATTCGATACGCGCGTCCCGAAACAAAGGACGAAGAGTCTCGAATAGCGCGGGGGATTTGGAGGTTCGTCGAATTCGGTTAACGCATACTCTTCGACGTCCTCGTCGCAACTCGGATTCGCGCCAAAGCGAGCGCGCGCTTTCTTTTCATCGAATTTCCAGAGAGTGGCCCTCGAGAAGAACCGGTGTTTTCCCTTTGTCGGCTCGCACCGTCAACCTCGAATCGGATTTTGAGCCGCACTCCGTCAGAGCGGAAACGAGCCGTTTTCGCGGGCGGCAGAAGTTTGGTCGCGCAACGCAAACGCGACTGGTTTCGCTCCTGGAGGGAAGACGGAGGACGGATGCAAAAATCGATGGAAACGGAGCGAATAGAGCGCGTCGCGACGAACAACCGCTTTTTACGCTCCCATTCGGCCCTGGCCAAATCCCCTTTTCCCGCTCTTTTCCCCGAGCGCACGGGCGTCGCGCCTTCTCGGTTCGCAACCATCGACGAAATATCGTGGTTTTTACGCGCCTTCGGTAACCATTCCGGATAAGCTTTCTCCTCCTTCGCCTTCGAATATGCCCAATGCTTGGCTGGAAAATCGATACGGGCTCTCGTTTAGGGAGAGCGATGGTGCTTGTTCGTATAAATTACTGCCGACATCTGGTCGTTGATATTAAAATTGACCGAGTTCGAGAAGAGATATAAGGCGATCCCAGTCAAGGCCCCAACAACGCCGTTACGACTCTCCGGGCACTGTTTTCTCCTGTTCTCCGGATCTCTCGACACCGGCCGCCGTTCGAGAGTTTTCCCCTACAATTCGCTCCTTACCAACGGTGTTTACCTCGAATCCTCTCGATCGTGAAAAGCGTTTGCTTCGGCGCCAAGTATATCTCGCGATGCTCGTCTTACTTCCGCGAAATTTGTTTTCGGGAGATTTTTCGGTTTTACTCCTGTCTCTCGCGTTCCGCTTCGGTTGCCGAGAGCACCGGCGTAGAACAACGTAGCCGAAGAATCCAATAGTAGAAGTATTGCGGCTAGGATCATTTCTGCGCTCTCCAGGGAGTATCCTGGAATTTTTGTCTCGCGTCTACGTCCCTCCCTTTCCAACCGCGCTCGAGCACTCGACGAAGGTCGAACCGTGACGGGGATTCGCAAGAAATTTCATTTCCCGGCTCGGAGCGACGAATCGTGCTCTCGAGGAAATCCATACGCGGTGCTCGAGGGTCCGTCGAAGGAGAGTATCGCGCTAAGAACGAATAACGGCCAAGTAGGATTTTATCCTTGCCCGGTCATATGTCGGAAATCGAGTTTCGAAAGCGAGAAGAACGAAAACGGTGTGACGTACGCTCGCAGAAGCGAGTGGCGTGTCTCGGAATTAGCGCGGATAAACTTTGCTCGAGTGGAGAAGAAGCGCCGAACTGGCTTTTCTCGCGATGTCGTTACTCGTACGTTTTTCTTTATTTTTACTCGTACACACCCTGCACCGTACGATTCGCTTTAAGATAACGATCTTTGGATAGAGCAATTTTCTCGGTCGATGCGAGAAATTCGTCGGACGAGCGACCAGGAATTATTCGACGCATCTTAAAGGCGAAGACGAAAAGCCCGACGCGATAACTCGTAATACGCAAATCATTTGGCGGGCTTGTACGTTCGCGCGCGCACGCAATTCCTTCTCGTCGTAACGATCCAAGTCCTCGAGACGCGAGAGCGTTGGACGGGCTGCTTATCAAAACAGTCAACTTCGCGCCGACCCTAATTAGGAATACCGGTGTAGGATGGCATTCTGGATTAATTACAGGCACCTAATTATGGCGGCTCAAGAAACGCCTCGAGAACGCTCCAGTTTACCGGCGACAGCGTAGTCAGGTTCGCGAGGTTTTTCATCCGGTTTCGCGTAAGCCGGAAAGTTGAATTGGAGAAACGCGAGGAGGGAGGGAGGGTGGCACAAAAGAGGGCGGCAACCGTGGCGAGGATGGGACGGTAGCCGGGGGCGAGGATGCATTTTTCATTGTTCCAGAAGGAAGACGGACGTGTAGGTGGATACATCGTTTATGGGCTATGGTAAAACTTGGCTTCCGCGCCTTCCGCCAAAATCGCGGTTAGAGCCGTATGCGCGGAATGGCGTCGTAACGTACGGCGTCGCGCCGCGGCGTACCGGGAAAAGGTATTATTAAAGTCGCCGGAGGAATTACACGTGCGACGCGTGAGCTAAAGTTAGTGCGTCGTTGCTTCGAAAAGATCATAAACACCGGTAATTGCCACGATCGGTTGGCCGTCGAAGAGGCAGCTTTCAACGACGAAGCGATCGGCGTTCCGAAAGGAGTTGCCATCGGACAAATTCGTCGATACGATGGTGCGTAAAGGTAATTAAAAATTGTGCAATTTGCGAAAGCCGGCTGCCATTAAGCGGTATTTACTCGCATCTACTCGTGGGGAGGGGAGGGGACGGGGGTGGGGGGGTGCGTGTACTCGCGCATATGGCGGACGACGTGCCTGGTCGGCTTGCCTGTGCCGAGCGGGAGAGGAGGAGGGTGAGACGCGCTTCGCGGTACCTACGCTCGTCTCCAAAAGTCGAGCACGATCGGTCGAGTCGTGCGATTAATCCGAACCGGAATCTTTCTACGAGCGGAGCTTCTCAAAGGACACTGGATATGCGTAGGAGCTGCGTAGGAGGTAAACGAGAAGGCTCGAGAGGTCTCGTTCGTCCCTGTGCCCTTGTAGCCGGCAGAAGCGTGGCTTTCCGATAATATACGTGCCGAGTGCCGGTGGGAGCGTGGCTCGGAATCCGCGCTCGAAGGCCCCCCCATCGTGATTGTTCGTGACGCGCGTTCGACTATTCGAGCGCGAATGTTCCGACAACGAAGATAAACTTTTGCGCGCGAGTTTACGAAGCCGCGGGCGGAGTATGGAGCTACGCGGAAAGAGAATGAAATCACTCGACCGTGCATCCTTCGAGTTTACGAACGATCTCGTTGGTCTCTTTAATTTTTGCCATCGAGTACCATCATTGCTAGTTTCGGTCCCGGATCTGCGGTATACGAATCGCGTGGATGCTTCTCTATCGATGACGTATAATATTCCACCGACGAAGTACGAGTTACTTCGCGCATTAAAATGGTGTGCGAAATTGAGAGATGCACCGTAACGGAAAATACCATGCGGATATTTTGGCCAGTATATTTTATACGTTTCGTATCGATATACGTTATATCCGAGGTGCGTTGCGATTGTCGTAAAGAGGAAGGGAACGATGATAAAGTGAAAATGCGGAAAACGTATAAAGGCGTTCGATAGCGGCAAAACGTTTTCTTGATAAATTTCAACGTGGCACGTTCGAAAGATATCGCGTAGGAGAGGCATTCGCGCGTGCCGCATAATAGAACGACGAGATAGTCGCCGATTTTTTCAAGAAATTTCGGTTCGATCGGAATTTAAGTGGAGAAATAGTTTGACCCGTCGACTCGGGCTAAGAATTCGTCCGTTCGATCGACATCCGAGCCAGCGCCGCGAAGCGTGCCGATCGGTTTTGGCCTATCGAAAATAAAAACAAATCCGGACGCTATTGGACCGTCGGATATTCCTCGCACGTTGCGAGCACGCGTTCGAAATGACAAGCCCAAAGTTCGAAACGTCCGACGAATTAAAACCGTCATTGGTAGGACGCGGCCAGCCGTCAGGCCGAGCGTCAAACTATGCTCTACGCCAAAATATTTGACGCGCACTCTACCACGGCTGAAATCTCCGAGCTTCGAACGGGACGCTTCGAACGTCCGGTTGAAAAAATATTCGACGGGTGCCCCCGGTACAGCCGAGATCGGGCCGAATAATGCGGATCACATTCCGTAATGCTGCAAAGCGCGCGGTCGACGAGACGAGACTCGTATCGGCCAAGCAGGATGGTCAAAGTATTATTAAGGCGCACGTCTCGCTGGGACATTTGTATTCGGCGCAGGAGATATACGCTTTTGACCGAGTTCATTTCTATTCGAGATGGAATCCATTATCGGGCCTCTTATCGCGAGTCCTTCTCTTTCCGACCTCTCGATAAAAGCGACATCAAAATGGATGTCCCCCGCGACGTGCCACCCTCGCGGAAAGGCCTTACCGATGGAGCTCTTCATACTCGAAGATCCGAAATTCATCCCTCGACTCGCTCGATCTCCGCGATCCCATTCGACCGGGACGATAGATCTCCTCCGAGAAGTCCTCCGAGTTTCTCCTCGCTCTTGCCCCTACCTCCCTGCCATCCAATATGCCTCTTGCCCATCTTTCCGATTCGGCCTTTCTCGAATCCCCGAGCGACATCCGACTTCGCGATAACCGATTTCTTTGCATTTTCCACGCGATATCCCGTGATTTGCGTTTACGTACTACCGCTATACCGTTATTATTATTCATATGCAGCTCACGTCGGAGATCGCATCGATACGCTTAACCTTATCCCAGCGATATTTTCCGGTCTAAATGAGGGAAGGGGCTGAAATTTTTAATACGGAATTCGCCCAAGCGTCGGTTACAAGATTAAGAAAGTCAACCTCGGTTATCGCGAGGCGATTGAGGCGATTGAGGCGATTAAGGCGGGCCGCGCGAGAGATGAGGGGTACATAAATATACTTACCGCGTTTTACGCGGCATAGAATTTCTACGATCGATCGGTATAGAGCGTCCTTGGGTAGGAGCGAGAGATGGGAGGATATCGGGAAATCTCCGTCGGTTCGATGACGACACCAGCCTCTCCGCGCCAATCTTGGGGAATCGAGTCGGGCCCGATGGTAGGAACGGTTAATCCTCCCCCGTGAAGCGACTGGAGAACAGAGGCCGATTCGATCGACCACGATAATACGTGCCCGCAACGCATTGGGTAGGGAGGAGAGCGCGGTCGCTCGTCCGGCGAATGCACGGCTTTATCGACACGTAAAACGCCATGTTGCCGCGGTACGCGGCGAAGCTAACGTTCTCTGTATCCGAACGAACGTTTCCCGTCGCATACTTTACGCTCGAATGCCCCGTAACGGGCCGTCGCTCGTGTGGATTCAATCCTCCGCCTGCTCGCGCCGATGATATCGAGTAAAACAAAGCGTCCCTTGATTAACAGCAATTTTGCTCCATCGACGAGGCGCCGTGATTTACGAGCCGGTTCTTTCTATACGTACAAAGGGTTGGCCGTAAAAATGGTTTCGGAGCCGGCGGCTTTAATGGACGATCGACGAGCCGCGAGTAATTTTCATCCCCCTTTTTCCCTCGTAGATCAAAGCTCCGTGCCTAATTCGTGTCCGAAGGTTTGGCGATTGCGCGAACGAACTTTGAGCCGGTGGAAGGTAAAAGCGATGCGGGAATGTGCGAAACGAACGTATATCCTGCACGTACCGAGCAAATTAAAGCTCAATTTTAAAGGAGTTAACGGTGGCCCTATCGCGAGGCCGCAACCGAGACCGCATTTGCGCGTTGGCTCCTTTATATTGCAGGAGATCGCTTCGCATAGCTCGTCCGACCTAATATCGTCGGCTACCGTACTCGAATAAACGGAAAAATAGCGCGGTTCGCACATATGTTCGGATTATGCGTTCGGCCGCGAACGTGTCCGTAACGTGAAACTCGTAAGTACCTGTAATACAAAGACCGTGATAATCGCAAAGTTACGCTCGATGGTCGTTGGAAATTTCTGCTGGAACGTTTGAAAGACGGGACGTTTGCGAGAGTAGCTTCCGCGAAAGCTGCGATATCGAACTTTCTTTTTTCGCTCGAAATACCGCGTCTGAGATGACCGGGCGAAATAGAGTCGCGAGCGAACGTTGACGAAGGAGGGGAGATCGAGCGACATTCGCGCAAAAGTTACGCGTTTTCGATCGGCGGTGATCGTGCCGTAACTTTGGTACGGCAAACCTGGAGAAATCGCGTACATCGTGGAAAGTCGACGAATCGAGTACGGAGTCTCGCGCGCTTACGAGCATGGTAGTTGGAATCGGGAGAAAACGTGTGGCGCGAGGCGGACGATTCGTCGTGTTCCACTCTTGATATTAAAAGTTCGAGGGTCCATTTAAAGACTACAGGCCGAAAATCGCCCTACCTGCCGGTGATAAAAATCGTACAAACAAACTTCGAGGATTACTTCTTCAGGAGGCACGCGACTAACGCGGACGCGTACGAATAACGACGATAAGTAATTCCGAATAAATCTCTCTCTCTCTCGTAGAAAAGTTTCTCCCTTTGCGACGTCCTTTGCCACTTTGCGGATGACTCTGACGGATCGTCGAGAGCGAGGCTCGCGACTCGAGGTGCCTCGTTCGCAATTTCCCCCTGGCGAAAACCGTTTGCAGGGATAAAAGAGGAGAACCGCTTGGAAAGAGATCCTCGTCTTGCGCGCGCCACGTTTTGTTTCCGCTTAACACGCTTATCGCGCACGTTCTTCCGCGCTCTCCGCAATGTCTCTCGAACGTTTTCCTTCATTTTTTCCCCGCTCGCCACATGCTCGCGTTCCTCGCTCCAGCGCAGTAGTCGCTTGTTCTACCCTACGATGGTTTAACGATCGGTAAGCGACGGCGCTTCGCGCGCTCCGGTTTTGCGGATGAGAGCAAAGCACGGATATTGAAATAAGAGAATCCGTAAAGAGCGACCAAGAAAACGATTTCCGAGCATCGGTTCGAGAAAGTGGCGGACCGACGACGTTAGGACGCGCTTCGATGCGAATGCGGCTTCGAGATTTGCTCCGAATGTCTCACTCCGCCGATGGTGGCCCAATCTGGCCCAAGCGCGGAGGAGAGAAGGAAGGAAGATCGACCGCGCCTTGTCGGCCAACCGGCCAAGAAGATGGAGGGCGCGCGACTGGGTTGGCGGAATCGCGGGCTATCAGGAGCCGTCGGGGTGCAACGATTTCGAAGCCTGCGGCCGCGGAGTCCTCTCGATCGAGGCGATCGCCGTGGGCGTACGCGTCCATGCGGCTCGAAGGATCAGCGACCAGGGGTAAATTCGGTTCGATCGGCGGATCGTAGGTCGTTCCAAGTTGCCGGGCGCATCTCGGGCCGGATCATCGTCAAAGGGGTTTTTGCTCGAAGGCGTTTGGACGCGCGTAGTCGTTAATGCGTTTGCCGGAGGGCCAAGGAGCTAAGTCGGGGGCATTTCTAAAGGACCGTAGGACCGTCGGAGCTTTGTCCTATTTGCTCGAGAATCCTTTGTAACCGATCCCCTCGGTATCCCCCCGGCCCCCCTTACCCACCCCCACCCCACCCCACCCCACCCCGCCATACAGGCCCGTGGAGAGATGCTTTTACCGTGATTACCGGCTTAAAAGCAGCGCTTTCTCTTTGCGAGGGAAAAGGGCCGGGAGCTTTAGCCAACGGTAAACAAAGGTGATCTCGAGCCGCTGAATGTCAAACCGGGAAGCGCCGACGTATTATCGCCGGACTAAATGTGCCTCTTCGTCCCTAAAATAGATGTTCGCGATATTTTACGCGAATGGTCGCGGAAAGGACACGGTTAAGGCGTTCGTCGCCGGGAAAATCGAGAAGCTCTCGGAGCGAGCGCGAAAGTTCGTTTCGAAGAAAACGGCCGAATCTCTTTAAATCGAACGTCGATTACCCGCTACTTTGCGAATGCAAAAAAAGAGCCACGAGGTGTCTCGTGGTTGGCGATGAAGACATCGATCGCACGATCGTTCGTTTCTTCGATTTTCGACATCGTCCTCGAGGATCGTGGCGATGGATTCTTCGATAATGGCACAATATTTGTAAAGCGACGTAATAAATCGGTGGAGTCGATCGCGTTCGTAAAATATTTCGATGATATCCTCGGACGTGTAAATGTACGAGGATCTTTCGACGATGGCGTACGTATCTCCGCTTCTTCGCTCCTAAAAATTAATCGTGCCATGCACGAAAAGGGCGTATGCGGCCGCGATGCTCCGATTCGTCCTCGTCGATCGACGGTATTGCCGCGCCCGATTCTCGGAGGAAGCTCTCGGTCCTTCGTCGATATCCCTTCGTCCGGATACGAGCCGCTCTCCGCTTATTCGGGACGTAATCCGACGATTAGCCGGCACTCGGGCACGAAGAGCGAATCGAAAGCCTCGGCTTTCCTCGAAGCACACCCCGGAATGCCGATCCGAGAACGATAAGGCGTTCAAATCGATATCGTCCAAGGGTAAAATTCAATTTGCGTCGCGGTGCGCGCGCGCGCGCGCGCGCGAGAAAGAGAGAAAGGCCGGCGCCGATTATTCCCACGGGAACTCGTTATTATTCGAACCTCGATAATGTGGCAGGAAGGCGGGAAGGTGCGATGAAATCTTTCAATTTTAGGTCTGGACGTATCCGTCGAATAGGAAATTGGTATTGCGTGGAAGCGGCGAGTGGCGCTCCAGAGTGGCGCTTCGAGACGACTCCCTGGTTCGATACTTTGCGCCTCATCCGACCGCTCCTCCGTCACCGATAGGTTTCTTTCTGCAAGATACGACGTCGCGCCACGGCACGTAACGATTCTTGATCTCGGCACGAGACGAAGGCCGCCTCGAGTGCGTTCGCGTTCGAATCGCATACACGGATAATGGAATCGGATCGAGAGATAACGCGATGCAAAGCGATTGAGGTCGGCGGAACGAAAGCTCCGAAGATCGGTCCGATCTCAATCCCTCAAATCGGATCGGCTCCAATGCACCTGGCCCCTCGACCATCAGAAGGGATGCCTCTCGATCGGCCCTTAATTCGATTCTAACGACTTTCGCGAGCAAAATATGGCTTCCGCGCGATAGCATTCTTAGGCTGAACGACGAACCCTTCGGATAGGATCGCAGAAAATTCGCGCTTTTAGGCATAACGCCGAGACACCACGGATATTCCTAAACCGGAGATCACACCGCGAGGAAAACGGACAAGGTTCGTCCCTGGTATCGAGACGATCGCGCAAGCGTGCATTTCGCGTCCGCAAGATGTATACGTGTATACGAGATAAGACCGGCCGCATGCCTCGAAACGTCTCCGGAAAGTCGAGCGTAATTGGCTCGAGACGGGGAACTAACGATACTAAGTAATTGCCTTTGAGGATATTAATACGAGGGATTTGGAGGTAGCGCGGTCTAGGGCTCGGCAGATGCCGGAATACACCCTTGGCGTTTCGCGCGGTTAACGCATTATCGACCCGAGACACCTGCTCGCGTCCTTAGTTACGGGAACGTTATTGATCGCGGCCGCATTCCGACGTTTTTTCAAAGCGCTCATTCCCTCTCGTTCGGACCTTCTCCCGCGGGTTATATTCTCTATTCCCGCGAACGTCGCGAGCGCGATATTATTAGCGGCAAAATTTCAGGAGCAAGGCACGCCAGCCTCTTGCCGCGAGCGCGCTTCGATCGGTGCGAAGGTCCGCCGGTGAGGAATGCGCTAACGCAGAATCCGTGGATAAGGGCGAGGGGCTCGGTCGAGGGGGATCGGGCCGTGGTCCCGTTACACGAGCGTGTTCCGCGTGCGGTGCAAGGGGTAGGTGCACTCGGCCGGGATGGCCATCGAGGGTGATTTGTCCCGCGCGGTCCGATTAGCGTGATCAATACCCGGAGCCGCGTAACCACGGATACTGACGTCGCTGACAGTCCGCATACTCGATTCGGATGCCCTCCAATATTGGCCGCGCCTCGATGCCTCCGCCGATGACCACCGGCCGTCGATCCTCCATCACCAAAGCTCTCCCCCTCGAACCTTGGCCCCCTACCTTCCTTCCTCGCCTCTGCGCGCCAACCGAATTACGACCTCTCTCTCTCTCTCTCTCTCTCTCTCTCTCTCTCTCTCTCTTTCTATTCGACGGACGCGCTTTGACCCTACTCCGCTGGCCAAAACGCGATGCGGCTTTACCGTGAAATAATAACGTGCGCGTCGAGAATCCGTTCCATCGGAGCCAAGCTCTGCGCGAAAAAAGATTCGCTTCGATCGACGCTGAACGAATCGGTTTGTACGTTTAACGCGTGGATTTCGATTGGAAGGTTTGAGCAACTTCGAAGGACTTTTCGGTTCCCGAATCGCACGATATTCGCCTATGAGGTACTCTTTAATGTAAATACCTCTTTCCCCGATTTCCGATCGAATATCGGGAGAACGTTCGTACCCAGATTTTACGCGCACGCTTCCGTCAATGGAGGTTATTTATTGGAAATTAATGAAACGTGCGATATAATACCCACGATCGGATATTGCAACGGGTTTATTCGATACTTTATTTATACAATATTTACCGTCTCACGGGCATACGCTTTTTGTATAAAAAAAAAAAAAAAAATCGCGCTATCAATTTTGCGAGGCGCGAGGGAAAGAGAATTTCCACGGTGCGACCGAGGTGTTTTTTTTTTTTCGGATTCAACGATTTACGCCACGATTTTCACGATGCGCGATGGAAAAGCGATGGAGGGGGGGGGGAAGCGGAAGTAGAGCAAAGCCAAAGTTTAACGGAAAAGTAATTCGCGCATAACTCGCGCGAAAGGTACGCTCTCCAATGGATAATGTACGGCGCAACGAGCAAAAGCGGAGAATCGTGCAGGATAGTGGACTGGGAGGCGTTCCGGTATTTCACGATTCTCCGGAGGTTTCCGCAAATGGTTATTCGAATCGGATTCTAGGTGCGCCGAAGCCGATTATCCGATCGGATTCCTCGCTTTTTCCGCGCTCTCCGACCAATTTCCAACTTATTAGCCAAATTTCGAAGCTCGCATGCCGTTTGCGAGTCTTAAGGAAAACGAGGATTACGATCTCCGAATCTCCTTCTTTGCTAAAATCCACTCCAACGGTACTCCGCTCTCGAGGTTTTATCTCGCAGAACTGAACGCGCGATACAATTACGACCGCGCGCATATTTCGATGAGGAAAAACGTTCGATGCGCAAATACAAAGCGGATCATTATTTTCTCCGCGAGAAAATGAGATCGCGGAGAATCTCGCCGTTAAGAACGGCATTGCAGCCAATAGCTCGTCCTCGCGCTGTAAATCCTGGCGATCGATCGATCTTGAGGAGCGCCGCATTATCGGCGGTGTAAGAAAGGTGATAAAGTTACCCAGCGTTTTTGGGGAAACTCCATAAACGAAGTAGCCGCGGGGAGAGAATAGCCGGCGATAGAAATATCGACGTTTCCCCGGGAACAAGGGTAATATAACATCGTTAGACGAAAGCGCGCGGTAATGCTATCGCTGGAAATTCCATCGGGCAGGGCCGGTGGGTGGGGGTCGGCCCTCTCGTAATCGCGGATTGGAGCGTCATCGCTACCCGTTGGCGCGTCATCGCGACCGATATTCCTCGCTGCTTAAATCTTCCGAACAACCGGCACGGGAGGACGATGGCGGAAATGCCGCCTCGCGCATAGATGGAAATCCAGCGGGGACGAGACGTCCGCGGCATTCTCGACCAACGTCGCGTCGAATCGTGACCGGACGAGGAAAATCACGCACGGATACGTACGCGTCGTCCTTCAAAGGTGTATCATCCTCCTCGCGTACACCCTCCGTACGGCCATCCTTCGCCGACGGAGCCAACGCGCTTCATCGCCTTTCATTTTCCCCACCTTTGTTCCTCGCCGATGATCCTACGAGCATCCGCGACGCGATTTTATCCTCGCAAATATTTGCGCGTCTGGACGCTCGACTTTTAACCGAGGGAAAAATATCCTCGCGCTGCCCGACCTTTATCGCCCTTAATTCGTTTACTCGGTCATTCCTCCCGCTTTCCTCGTGGATTTCTTCGCGCGATTACGATGCACCGCATCTGCTTTTTCTACTCTACGGTATAACCTTCGTAAACGTCTACGGGTGTCTCCGGTCGCGAGAAGAGAACGGAGAAAGGGAGGATAGCGATCGTCATCCCTCCGATTATCTCCTCGTTAGGATCGAACAAGGAGTTGCCGCGCGTATCGGCGAGTATCATGAAAGCGTGCCGGATCGATCGTACCGTCGTCGTCTCCGGTCTTTCCAGCCACTCGGTTGCCGGGACGCATTCCGCGGGACGCTCCGGCAACTTCGATACCAAAGTGCAAGCTCCGCAACGCCGAAGGATCGAAGCGCGCTCGCATACGATATTCCGTTTCTCCGCGCTGGGAGCCTCGGATCTTCCCAATATAATCCCCCCATTCGGCCCGTACAGCTCTCCTCTCCGCTCCTGGCTCGGGCCACGCTCTGCGTCCACTTCGACCATTCGGTCCTTCTTGGCTTTAATCGTCTAATGGATCGCGCAACGACCCTCCGCGGGGAACACGACGATTTCTACGCGGGAGATCCCCTCGTCTCGCATCCCGCCCGTCGTTCGTGCCACTTTCCATCCGATACGCGTACCATACTCCCACGGCTTCGGAATCCAGTTCAAAGGGTGGATCCTTCGTCCAAGGACGGCTCAGCGCTCGGTGTCGAAGATAAACCGAGGAAGGAGTAGGATCGGGGGGCGCTCGAGGAGAGTCGCGGCGAAGGCGCGCGCGGAGGATGGAAAGTCTATTCCTAAGAGGATCGGGTCTGCCGGTAGGACCGACGTAAATCGAAAAGCGCGGCGGCCGTTCGAGCCAAAGTTGCCCTCGACGCTCCTTCGATGCCCGACGACGAGAGCGCCGCCTCGCGGTCGAGAATATCGGTTCGGCGACGATCGCGAGCTGGTCTCGTCGGCCAAGGGCTCGGGCGACGGGACGCTTTAAACCCGACGCGACGGTGCATCCGCTTTAAAGCCTCCATTATTAACGGCCGTAGGCCGTCGGCAGGTTCGGTGAGTTCCTATGGGCAAACGAAAAAGTTTATCGGCCCTTGAATTATTTCGGAGCGTTTTTCCGCTTCGCGATACGCCCGGCCGGGAGGAGCTCCTCCGGCCGTTCGCCCGAACCTTCCTCCGTACGCGTACTTCCGGCATCGATCGCCAGCGCCATTTGCGCCCGGCCCGGGATTACGCTTCAAGACTGATTCCGAACCGGCGGAGCTGCGGCACGCGTATCGCGTGGAAAGGAGCGCGCGCGAGCGATGGGCGGTATTGGAAGGCTAATCTCCAGCCTGGAAGTCCAAACCTCTCTGCGCGAAACGCCGACCGTGCGACCCTCGATCTCTCGCTCCCTTTCGTCCCGCGTCACCGGTCCGTCTCCTCGCCTATTCTATTCGCGCCTCATTTTCCCACCGACAAACCCGACCAAGTTCGTTCGAAGCGCCGTCCTCTGTCCATCCTTTGATCGTGCGACGCAAACTCTCGAGGCGGCCCTTTGGTTTTCCCTTTTACGAGACGGACGCGCTGGCCTTTCGCACGCGCTCTCGCGGAACTGAATCGAACGTTTGCCAGGGTTACTGACGAGTTTCTTCGTATTTGTCGTTGCAGTTAACGGACCATCGGAGCAGGATGTAGCACCACCGACCGCACCGGTGAGTACATCGTCGATCGTTATCGACCCTATCTCGGCAAAGATTCGCATCTCTCTTCGAAATGCCCCGCGGTTACGAGCGTCTTCGAGGATTTCCTACGTTATTTTATAATCATCGCGCTCCTATCCAACGATACGAGCGCCTTAAGGATCGCTTATTTTTTCGAGCTCGCGTACCGTACCTCGGCGTCGTTTGTCACGGAAAATTCAATTACGCTCTCAAAACGATCGCTCTACGGTGCGATAGAACCGTATTTGCATTTACCTCGGTATGGAGACGAGAGCGTTGTTCTACCGCCGCTTCGCAGACGCGCCGCACCGGTTTTCGTAATTTTTTTACAACGAACCGTACCTAAAATTTAATTTTAATACGCGCGCGTCTATTTCTCATTTTTTTTTCATCAAACGCGTCGGTCGTATTTTTACGCGTGGGCGTGGAAAAAAACGTCGAGGAAATATGCGACGCGTCCGTTTGCTCGTTGCTTACGTACAATACGCGAGGCACGTGCGCTCCGAAAAACATTCGTCGGTTCCAATACTCGCGGGCAATGGAGACGTCCCTTCGGGAAGCGCGACGCTTGCCATCGCTCTCGCTATCGGATCGTCCACCCCAACGGTCCTCGATAATCCACTCGCGAATCACCGCGACCACGACGAGAAGCGGGGAGCATTCGAGAGCATCGTCCGCGTTTCGACGGACCATGCGGAGGATAAGCGAGAGAGAGGGAGAACTCGGTTTCTTCCTTTCAGATTTGGACCACCACGGAAGCGAGCGTCGCAGCGCGGGAGGACGCCTTCTCCGAGCAGACCGATTCTCGAGAGCATCCGGCCGTCGAGCAGGAGGATGCTGCCCGGGACAGGAGCGAGCGGAGCGACGGGGACGAGGAGGAGGAGGAGGAGGAGGAGGATGAGGAGGATGACGAGGAGAATGGAGAGGACGAGGACGAGGACGAGGACGAGGACGAGGAGCGGGAGGAGGAGGACGAGGACGATGGGACCGGCGAGGAGTACGAGGACGAGCTAAAAGCCATAGCCGAGTCGCACGAAGCCATGTCGAGGGACGAGACGAGGAATTCCGAGGTCTCGGGGCAGCTCGGCGCTTCTCTCGGCGCGGAGGGGAGCGCGGCGGCCGAGAAGAGCTTCGACTCGCACGAGGCGAGCCCCGAGGAGGGCTCCGACGAGGACGTCGCCTCGAACGAGGCGCTCATCGACGAGGTGCTCGACAAGAACGATCGAGAGGTTGGCGCGGAACTTTATCTCCGATTCTTCCCCATCCTCGGGCCCCGCGATCTTGCCGGGGGACGCACTCGAGCGAAGGGCTGCTCGTCGTTCGGCCCGGGATCTCCCACGGACCCTTTGTCTATCCGCGCCTTTCGAGCGACCTCGAGTGCCGCGGCTCGGCTGCTTTTCAAAGGAAATCATTCCGGTTCGACGTACGAGAATAACGCCGCGCCAGCTCGCGTCAAGTTCCGCGGAAACGCGCCGCTTCCTGGCACTTCTCCGTCAAAATTAATAACGGAGCCGATAATGCCGATTCGCATCCCCGCGGGCAGAATGAATTAACGCGGAAGCTCGTGTGAATTTCGAAAGAACGGCGAGGAACACTCGCTCGAGCCCTCTCTCCACCCAACCGTTTTATCCCTCGATTACCTTCCGCGCGACGCTTCGCCTCCCAAAG
This sequence comes from Ampulex compressa, assembly GCA_038496175.1. Lineage (NCBI taxonomy): Eukaryota > Metazoa > Arthropoda > Insecta > Hymenoptera > Ampulicidae > Ampulex > Ampulex compressa. The sequence goes on from JBCFXI010000538.1 coordinate 102,498, forward strand.
ACGGCGAAATCTCGCGGTATTCTACAATACGACGGGGGCGCGTCCGCGGGTCAAAGGCGGCCGAACGGCGATTTCTCCAGGTCCTGCTCCGTACGCGGATTTACGGCAGGTCGCGTTTATACGTGGCGTACGAATCTCCTCGTCTCGCGATGTCGCCGGGCAAAACAGCTCGGAAATTCAATTTCCACGAGAGACGCGTATACCTACCGGGGTGTTTCTCGTCGCGGAGGAAGAAAGAAGGGCGCGACTGGAGAGCGGGCCAAGGGAGAGGGGGTGGGCCAGAGGGGGCCAAGGTTGGGCCGCGCGAGCTGGCCGCGGGCCGAGCCGCCGGCTGGCCGGACGATCGGGCTAGGTCAGGGTCGGCCTTTTGGCTCGCGAAAGTCCGGCCAGGATTCGAAACGTCTCGCGACCGAGTCCTTGCCAAGGATCGAAATCTCCTCGGCGATCCCGGGAACGATTCGAAGGACGCGTCGAAGCTCCTACCGCTCGCATCGATCGCGCGCCGATCCGTAAGCGTTTCGCGCGACAGACGGTCGAACGGAAGGCGGCCGGAACGGAGGAAGGAGGTAAAGAGCGTGGCTTTCTCTTCGGCAAACAGGTAGCCGAGTTGCTGAAGTACAAGAAGGAGAAAAACCTGAACGCGTACGCGGAGGGCAGAGCGAAGGCGAAGCGGGTGCCGACGGTGAAGAAGGAGCTGAGCACGCAGAAGGAGATACTGATGGCGGGTAACGAGACTGGAGCGGGCAAGAGTCCGATTCCCTCCGAGGAAGGCCCGAATCGGCCGAAGGAGGACACGGAGCTCCTACGAGGGAGAAACGCGTCCGGGGCCGAGGTGAGAACCCGAAGGCCCTTACTTTTCCTCCGGCGATGCCTTGCCGGCGCGCCGGCCATCGATCACGGTTATTCCCCCTCGATGAACGCTCTCGCTCCTCCGTCTCGACCGCGGAGGAGTCTCCGGCCAATCCGGAAGTAACCTACGCGCCCTTCCACGGCTCCGCCATCGAAATCGATCGAGCGTAACGCCAGGGATTTTAATATTCTTCGTTTACGTACCCAGGAGAAGGGTATTGCGCGCATCGGGGGCGCGGCTGGGCCGTTATTGGATGGGAAAACGAGATCGTTCCCCATCGAGACGCGTACGAGTGCGGAAAGACGATGCGATCGCTCTTGGCGACGGGGCTCGCGATCCGCTCTCGTCGCGAGGCTTCGATCGCGAGCGACGAACGACGGGCTTTTTGCAGATGACGGGAAAGGAGGAGGAGGCGCGGGGTGGGCAGGAGGGCCAACCGGAGATCGACGTCGACGAGCGATACCCGAAATCGCGGGATCCCGCGGAGGGGCCGAAGCGGTTGGACAAGCGACGGGAGACCGTCCTGAAGGATCTGAAATCGTACCTCCTGGCCGAGCGACGGAAACTCGAAGAACTAGGGGTGAGTAAAGCCTCTTCCTCGACTCTCCCTGCAGGCTCGTGCGAGGCTCGAAGTCCACCGGCGTCCACGAGTCGGGCACGATCGCGGCTCTCGGCTCTCGGCTCTCGTCTTCGCGCAGCGCGGCCGAGAGAGTGGCGCGAAAGGGCTCGAGTGCGGCCCAACTTTATTCGCAAAGACCTATCTCGATCCGCGGTTTCGCGCGACCTTCGATGCAAGCGTGAATAGGGGAAGGCGGCCGCGAGTCCGCCGGCTGGCGTCATTCGCCTTTACGGAATTCCATTTCCGTCTCTCGTTTCTCCGCCGGCGACATCGCGCGTAACTCTTCTACCTCGCCTAGAAGAAGAAGAAGCCGGATTGGCCGGAACGTTCCGGCGGAGTATCGCGGGATGCACGGGGATGAAGAGTACCGGTTATTTTCCGAGAAACCCTCTCGCTTCGTTCTTTCCGGACCGGATTATCCATCGAGAGGGCCGCTCCTCGTTTCGTCGACGTCGATGCATCGCGATCGGTGGTAGGCAAGGCGAATCGAAGAGGCGAAAGACGAGCCCCGCTTCCCGAGGCGAAGAAAGATCCGAGGGGATCGGGGAGCAAACATTTTTCGAGGAGAGAGAAATCCCGAGGGAGGTTGGAGAGCGGGATGGAGAGGGGCGTGTGCGGCGTGTAAAGCGCGAACAATGAGGAGGAAGTATTCATCCGCGGGAGTTTCGCGTCGCGAAGCTGAAAGGCTGGCGGTTCCGCGATCGATAGCTCCTCCCGAAAGCCCTTGAAAGGCCCTCTCGCCTACCTCGGCCAATAACCCTTCGAGGCTCCGATCGATTCCCTTTGTTCGAAATCGACCGCCTAACCGAAGGGCTAACCGCGAGCTCCTCTCTCTCCTCGGAGCCGATTCTCGCTTCCGAGCGAGCAAACGGGAAGGCGCCCAAATTTCTTTGGGCGGCCCGCGCTTCGCTTCGCGCGCCAGACACACCGACTCGGAGAGCTTGCTTCGCAAAATTTTATCGCCGACTTACTTCCGATGAAGCCCCTACAACGGTCGGCGTTTTTTACAGCGCGAAGGGCCAAAAAAAGGCGCGTACAAATCGGCAACGGGGATTCGTGGGGCATTCGAGCGAGGAGTATTTCGTTGGAAGGGGCAGACTCTTCGCGAGCAAGGTAGTGGCACGGTTCGTACAAGAGGGCGATTTTTCCGCGCTTCCTCGGCTACAAGAATTTCCGTGTATTCGAGGGATGAACCGCGCGGGGCAAGGTGCGTGGGACGAGGACATATCGATTTGGCCGCTGGCGATGGTGAGAAAGGAGACGGAAGGCTGTCTCGGCACGATACGAGGAATCTCCTGGATGGTTAGCCGCGGCCTCGATCGACTTTGCTCCCGATTTATCATCGGACTCCGTCCTTTTACAAACCTCTTCCTCGCTCGTATCCCACGCCCCTTCCGCCCCCCCCCCCCACCTCGAACCCTCCGTAACTGGCGCCAAGCTTCCACCGACACCACCTTCGTCCGACCGCTTTGCTCCAAATCGCTTACCGCTTCGGCCGTGATTTATTTCACTCGTGACCATCGAACCTCTCTTCGTCGTATCCGCCCTCTTCCTCCTTTCGGGCCTAGAGTCTGGATCCGCGTATGAGCGTGGAAATATAGAGGGTCGTCCGTGTGATATCGAGGAAAATTGGCCGAACGCAAAGTCCTAGGATGAAACGTTGATCGGCGTGGTCGTGAAATTTGGCGGATCCCCCAATTTGGTCGCGATCGATCGTACCGTTTTCGAATAGCGGGGGTAACGAGGCATACAATCGCATTATTTTCCGCTCGTCAACGGCCGGATAAACGCATCGTTGCCGTCGTAATCCGGGCTAACGGCTCATCTCGATGTCTGTCCTCGTAACGAGATGTGCGAACCTTGATAGACGTTCGAAGACGGAGGCATCGCGGCCCTTCTCTTTTCTTTTTCGTTCAAAAATCGCGAAACGAAGTGCGCGAAAAATTGTGGCGAGTAGAAATAGCTCCCGCTCGAATTCTAGATCGCGTTCGGTCGTTCCTGCACCGCGCTCAAATCGGGTATATCCCGATTGCATCTCGGATTCCAGCGGTAGCGCAAATCAATTTCGTTGTTTTTCTCGAATCAATCGAATCTTAGTCGGAGAGGGAACGCAACGCACTTTGTTCACCGAGCCATCGTTTACGGTGGCTTTGCTTCCATACTTCGACTTAAGCGGGACGACGAAAGAATATTTCGATTTCGAACACGGAGATCGTGACGGATTAGACGCGCGAGCACCGAGTTAATTTGGACGTTCAAGGGTTTGCCTCGCGCCGGGGCGAACGCACGAAAAACCTTTCGCAATGGCCGGTTTGCCGCGGCAATTTGGCGAGGCGAGCCGAGAGGGGCGAGGAGGGTTCGGCGGTCGGGGTGGAAGACGAGCGTACCTCCTCGCGCTCCTCTCGAATCAAAGGTTTCCCGAGGCGAGGCTACTTCGCCATAATGCGCGCCGACCGCGCATTACGTATGCCGCAACCATTTCCTCTTCCTTCCAGCTTCCTCCGCGCGAGTCCCCGGTTTCCTCGGCCGGCCAAAGGACCGCGGAGAAATTAAATAAGGGCCTTTGACGCCGGCTCTTTCGGCGCCGCAAAGATCCTCCTCCTCTCCTCGAAGGAACAAAGGACCATCTTCCGCCGACTAATTCGATATTCCCTCCGAGAGCTCGTCTTCTCGATTGCCTCCCCGATTAGATTCGCGACGAAACTCCTTTAGGCCGATTTTACGCCGACACGAGGATCCCTTCGACCGTCGAATCGACGACGACCATTGATTTCGTTTCTCTCGGATAGTCTCCGGCGAACGGATTTATTCTTCGCCCTGTGCCTTCCATTTATCCCTTTTTTCCGCTTTCCCTTCCTTCTCCTACCCTTTGACGCGACAGAGTTCGCTGTATTTTCGATGGGAGAAAAATAAAAGAGAGAGCCGCGCGCGTCCAGGTGGACGAGGAGAGGAAGGTTACGTATAGATTCTCGCAAACTTTGGAGGGTTGTTTGTCGCTCCGAAAAGAATCCCCAAGCTCGTTTCGAAAATTTGGTGGAGCGTCGTTTCCAAGGCGCAAGTCGGAACCGGCGGCTGTCTTGCCGACGCTTATCCCGGCTTTCATAGAGAGTTTGATTAACCGAGAGAGCGAGTAATCGAGTTGGTCGATCACCCCTCGACTCGTCCTCGCCGCCCATGTCGTTTACCTCGGTTTTCTCCGAGTAATCAAGCCGCCCCGTACACTCGACGTCCCGCCCGATCACCCTACCGCGTATTTCCTCGGTCGATGTAAATTCATCTTCGCGGCGGTGCTCGCTCTCCCGAATTACCCGGCGGAGAGACGAGCAACGCCAGAATTTCCTCGTCCTTTCCTCGCGCCTGGAATTTAGCCCCGAAGCGAACGACTCGTCGAGAGTTTCGACCGCGGTTCCACGCCGTTTCCGCCTTCGTTTCTCTTCATTATTACCACGTTCACTCATCCCGGGATGTTCATCCCTTTTCGATGCGATCGTTGGACAAAGTAAAACGGTAGGCGACTCTCGTCGCAGGCCGAGTGTTTCTACGATTCCGTTACGCGCCAAGGTACGCGGCAATCGCGGAGGACCAGAAGAGTCGGGGGTGCGGCGTAAAATAATCTTGGCGGGAAGGTCGCCCCTCTTTCCTCCTCCAAATGCGCAGAACTCGGCGTGTTTTCGCCTCGTCGTCACCGATATCCGTGTCGCCCCAACTGGCAAAGAAACGGGCGACCTTCCGGCGAACCGTTTGGACGCCAATCGCGGCAACCGGATGTCGAGTTTCTGACGGAAATGAGGAGAGACCGGCTCCGAGCCGAGCACGATATCCCCCGTCTCTCTCCCGACTCTCCAACTCTGCCCCTCGGCCGCCTACGTTCGACGAGCGCTTCGTTCCAAGCGGGAAGATCGATGGAATCCACTCGCTATCTAATCTCCGCCTACCTACGTGCCCACCTACGCCGGCCTTCGACGCGCTTAGGGCGCCTCCGCGTCTCCACGCCATACGCTTTCGGCGCTCGGACCAATTTTGCACCGCGTCTCGTAGCGCTAACTCAACCCCGAGTCCCGTGGCCCTCCCGCTTGCGATAATGGTGGCAGCCTAGAAATGGCCAGAAATTGCGGGAAGCGGTAATGCGGACGACGGTTAACCGCGCTTCAAAGGACTCGACTCGCGATCAACGTTTACACGTTCCTCGCCAGCCGCCGATGGTCGCCTCGATTCTTCTCGTCGACGATCGGTGACGCCTCGATGCAGCGATCTTCGTTATCGCGTCGAAACAGGGAAAACGTTTGCTCGCTCGGGCATCTTCTACGGCGTAGAAAATCAATGCGTCGTAATCGCGCACGATTTATTTCCTACCTTGCCGTAAATAATTACGATTACCGTCTTCGGCAGGTTCAGGAGAACGCCCTAGCAGAGAACTTCCTGAAACTCCTGGTGAAATTTGCGGAGAATCCCGGAAGATGGGAGCGTATACACGAACTTCTAAGTAAGTAACACCATCGACGGTTCCGCGAAGACAATGCGGAAGATGGAGTACGGTGCCAGAGGGCTTTCGCGGTACTCGCGAATTCGTGGAATCGAAATACGCGGTGCGGTGCGCAAACGACGCGTCCCGGCGATACCCTCGAGGATATCGCTCGAATCGCGACGCTGCGGATTTCCCTCGAGGAAAAAAAAACGATCCTTCGCGAGCCATCGCTCCGTACGTCGCTCGGCATTCCTAGCCGAAATGCTGGAAACGATCCGCGTCGATGGAATCCTTCTCGCGGCGGCCATCCCCCAAACCCTGCTCCGTCGGCAATAAGACGATCGAACTTTCGATGCGGCCGTCCTCGACGCATACCGGATTTACGATCCGAGCGAAACGAACGCTATCGAAATATTTTAATGGCCGAGAAGGATCGAATTTCATCGAAAAGCGCGCGACCAACGCGTTACCCTCTCGTGAAATTCAGTTTTAACGGTCGGTCATCGCGAGGTACCACCAACGTGCCAAGGCAATTACAGTAGCGCCATCGTGTTCCGGCGCGATCAAGGTTTATCCCGATCTTAGAGAATCGGCAGCTTCCAGCTCGGTGGAAGGAGCGCCGGAATGCGATTATCGGCGAAATCGGCGAACCGAAGAACCATTAAGGAGGGTGTCGAGCCAGTAAAAGCGGCGCAACGCGCCAATGGTGCCCGGATGCGTTACGTATCGCCCGGTTCGCCCTCCGTAAGGCTAGCGGCTCGAGTTCGATAAATTCCGCTCGAGAGCCCGAACGGTGCGAGAGGGCACGTCCTCTAAAATGTCCGTCCTCAAATCGTTCTTACAAAAGTTACTTCAGGCTCGGACCCGATTGGACGTACATCGCGATTACCAAAGGCCCGTTGTCGAGGACGCCGCGCAGAAGTACGGTAAACCGGAATGAAAAGAAGCGAAATCGAAACGAGATTAGAAATCCCCGGTCCGTGGACCGCCTTCCATTCGACATCGGCACGGCGGGCCGCGGCGGACGGTATTCGGCCGAGGCTCGTCGGGCCGGCCAAGTGGAAAAGAGTCGGGAGGGAAGAGGTCCTACAGGTGCGAAGAGAAAGGCCATCGTCGGCTCTACGAGCCCGAGATCCGATAAAGCTCGGCTCATCGATCGGGCCAATAGCGTCCGCATCGTTGCTCGGTGTAATTGCCTTCCCTCGATTACCCCCTGGCAGGAATCTGGAAATCCACGTAATTCGATTCTCGGAATCCCCTGCTTTCCCGATCTTTCCCTCGGCCGGGGAGGAGCGTCCTTCGATCCAGCCTTCCGCCCCTCGGGATCGCCAAAATTTGTTCCCAAACTCTGGCGCCGATCGATCGACTCGGAGCGACGGGGCGGTGCCCTTACCGTCGATCCGAGCCCTTCCACCAGGCTCATCCTCTCGTGCATTTTCAGGAAACGCGGAGAGGGAATTGAAGCTCTCGGAAAACGCTCTGGAGCCGTCGAAGCGGGCCTTCGAGACGACGTCCACGCTCCTTTCCACCACCTCCCCGTCGCAGGAGCCGCGAAAGTCTCGGAAGAAGTCGAAGAAGAGGAAGAAGAAGAAACCCAAGCATCGTAGATCGACGAGCACGACGAGCACGACGACGACGACGACGACGACGACGACGACGCCGATGACGAGCACGATGCCGCCGCCGACGACGACGAGGGCTCCTCCGTTGACGACGACGGAGACGCCCTGGATGACGACGCCGGTGCAGTGGCGTCTCGTCGCCGAGAGGCTCTTCGCGCCGCCCTGGCCGCACGAGAGCCAGGAGGAGCCCGAGCGGCCGGCCAAGCTCCGCTACTCCCTCGCCTCGAAGCCCAGGAGCTTGCCCTCGATCCGCGAGCTCATCGCCGAGAAGAAGCCCGGCGGGGCGAGCGACGAGGTCGAGGGGCAAGCCGCGCCGCCGGACAACGGCCTGGCCGCCCAGTCCAGGCTCTTCCGCTTTGGCAAGCTGAACACCCACGGGCCCTCTCGGCCGCAGGATCGCAGGGACTTTGCCGGTGCGTACGAGCGGCCCGTCGGTAGGTACTCGCTCGATCGATACCGCACCTCCGGGCACCTTGCGCCATCCCGTCTTATCCTCGCCATCTCTCGATCGTCACCGTCAGTTTGGATTGCGTTACGTGGCCAAAGGAGACCAGACGCGCGTTTCGGGCGTGCGCTCGAAGCGCTATCTCTCTTTTTTTTATTCGACGCGACGCGTACTTTCCTTTGGCCCGGAAAGCCTCGTTGGACGTAGCGTATATTTTCGCGCTTCCGGTATATTCAAGCAGGGTAAAGGGGGGCGTCCGAGGCGAGCGTCGTTTATGAATTTGGCGAGTAAAGGTTCGTCCTTGGCTTGATCCAGCAGCGGATTACGAGGTCGCGCCGGAGGCAACCTACCAGCGCTTGCGGTACGGCCAAGCGGCTCCAGCGGCGCGGGACTCGGCGCGCGCGGCTCGCGAGGAGGATTACGAGGAGGACTTTGGCTACCAGGCGGACGGCTTTCCATACGGCCAGGAGTACGGGCCGGCCATCCGCGAGCCGGGCACGAGCGTGGGCGGCGGCTGGCAGGGCTCGTCGCACGGGTACGGAGGGCGCGCCTGGAGGACGGAGGAGCAGCGCGCGCCGGGCAAGTGGTCGCCCTGGTCGCAGAACGGCCAGGCGCTCTGGACGCGAGCGCGAAGCGAGCAGAGGTACTGGCCGCGGCAGGAGAAGGAGCGCGAGTACTGGCCGCAGCCGCGTAGCGAGCGGAAGCTCTGGTCGCAGAGCCCGAAGGAGCCGAAGTACTGGCCAAAGTTGCGGAAGGAGGAGAAGTACCGGTCGCGAGCGCGGAGCGGGCACGAGTACTGGCCACGGCCGCGAGCCGAGCAAACGTATCGGTCGCATCCGCGCAGCGAGAAGAGCTATTGGCCGCGGCCTGGCGAGTATCCGCCGACGGGCCAGCCCGGAGGCTCGAGCGGCGAGGAGGGGCCGACGAAGGAACGGGGTTGGCCCCAGCGCGAGCAAGATCGAGCCTCCTCCCCCCCCCGGGCAGGAATCGGCCGATCGAGCTCGTGGCCCGCGCCGGAGAAATCCCCCGCGGAGGCGTCCAACGCTTGGCGAGAGCCCCGCGGATCCGCGAAAGCGAGCGAGCTCGAGGGCTCGAACGCGACGAGGGGCCTCGAGTCGAGCTCGAGGAGGCATTCGGCCCGGGAGGAGGACGAGGGAGCGCTCCCTCGTATCGGCATGAAGACCTGGAGCAGCCTGACGTCGGACCCGGCCACCTGGCCGTACAAGCTGCCGGGTGCGAAGCCCTGGCCCAAGGACGAGAACGGAAAGTCCTACAACCCGAACGCCGATCTGGTGAAGAAGCTGGGACTGGAGGAGGAGAAGGCGGTGGGCTGGTCAAAGGGCCAAGCCGCTCGGCGCTTCTCGAGGCTCGAGGATGAAATTTCGAGGAAGGGGAGGGAGAATCGGAACGGATCGTTCGCTTGGTTGGAATCGAGGAAGGAGGAGAAGGGGGAGGAGGAGGAGGAGGAGGAGGAGAATCCGAGAGGCGCGGATAAGCCGAGGTACGGCTCCGATCGCGAGCGTCGCTTGGGAGAGACGCCGAGCGAGCCTCGAGCCGCGGCCGGTCCGAGGCAAACGTCGACTTGGACGTCTCCTGCCGGGGCGAAGAAGACGCGGGAGTGGCCGAGGCTCGAGGCGGAGGCGGAGGCGGAGGCGGTCGAGGAGGAGGCGTCGTCGCGGAAGAGCTCCTTGGGCGAGGACTCGTGGGCCAAGGAGGAGACGGCGGCCACTCGGTCGAAGGCGGATCGGAGGATGGCCGAGCGCTCCACCGGGAGGCCCCCCCTGCGAGATTGGGCCGAGGCCGACTCGATCGGGCCTCGGTGGGCCGCCAAGGCGAAGGCCGAGGGAGCCTGGAGCGGGGAGAGGAGCGAGGCGGAGGCCTGGAGGTCGACCCGCGAGGACGAGGAGTCTCGATCCGCTAAGGCCAAGGAACTTTGCTCCTTCTCCGGCAACTCGGACGCGGCCTGCTCGTGGTACGCGAAACCCAGGGGGACGAGCTCGTGGCCGGGAGGATCGATCGGCGAGGAGGCCGAGATCGGATCGAGATCCAAGGGCGATCGCTCCTGGCTGAACCCCGAGGCATCTTCCTCGTGGTCCTCGAAGCTCGAGCCCGGCCTGTCCTGGCCGAGCAAGCCCGAGCGAGCGGCCGCGTGGGCCGCGAAGGCCAAGGGGCCTTGGCCGAGGAATTCCAAGGAGCGCGGCCCCTGGACGCCCGAGGACGCGTCCTCGTGGCCGAGGAAGTCGGCCGACGGCAAGGATTGGTCCGCCAAGTCCAACCAGGAGGCGACCTGGGGAGCAAAGTCCAACGACCTCGGCTCCTGGCGGCGGCAAATCGGCGAGGATTGGGAGAGCCGGTACGGCAAGGTCTCCACGTCCGCCGGCTCCTGGCCCTCGAGGTGGAAGCAGTTCGCGTACCACCGAGTGACGGCGATGCCGCTCTCGAAGCCGGGCACGACCGCGGACGCCTCCCCCTCGAGGTCGAGGAACGCCTTCGTCGCCGTCTCGGCGGTCTCCTCGCCCAAGTACAGCGGGAGCGAGTGGAGGAAGCTCGGGCCCGAGGAGGGTGGTGCGAGCTCCTCCCGCGCGGACGTCGGCAGGTCGGAGGAGCAGGAGCGAGCGGTGGGCGGCCAGGCGCGGCCGAAGGCGCGGCCGGATCCGGAGGAGCCGATCTACGCCTGGAAGAAGGACGACGCCTCGACGGCTCGACTGGCCAAGACGACCTCGCGAAACGACCTCGATCCTCGGAGCAACGGCTGGACGACGGCTAATCTGACGGACGGCCTGGAGCACCAGCTGCGGGCGCTCAGGAGGGCCGAGCTTTGGCCCTACAAGGATGCCCGACTCGAGGTCGGTATTTTCGAAATCGTAAGACTCCTCGGCCGGGTTTGGGATGAGCTCGAAAAATTTGCGACCGATGTCCTATTATTTAACGGGGCCCAAAGGCGAGCGCGAGTGCTCCGTGAGACGACGAGCGGTGGGAGTCGGGCTGCGAAAGCGTGGAAAAGGATCGAAAATGTTTTCGACGCCCTCTCTTCGATGCGATGCGCCGCCAATCGTATTTGCGAGCTTGCTCCCCCAGTTATCGAATTTCTCGTCTCGGTCTCGGCAAGGAGCTTTGCGAATCAATGTCCCCCGCCGATTCCCACCAATGATCTTCCACTCTGTTCGCAGAAAGAGCCGATTTTCTCGACCACCGCGACACCGACCGTGCCGATGAGCAACGCCACGATGGCGACGCAAGAGAGGGGCGAAAGGACGACCAAGGGCGAGGAGCGGGATCTCGATAGGCATCGACGAGCGATCTCGATGAAGTAGATCGAAGATTTGCCGCGGTTTCGTCGGCCGCTGCCCCGGGCCGAACACCCCTCCGTTTCATCCGCGACGCGCTCGATACTGTCCGCGAGCGATCGTCGAGGACCCCCCGGCCAAGCCTGGCCTACCCCGGCCTACCCTGGCCTACCCTGGCCTAACCCGATCCGTCGCGCATCGAGCAAGCCTCCCGATTCGTCGTTTCTTCTTCGCCACGATAATCCTGCAACCCCACATTGCGCACTCTACGCCTCGTGATTCCCGCGCGGATTTGAGAACGGGGGACGTAGCCAGGGCAGATGAGGATCCGGAGGCTCGGAGAGCGAACGAGAAAACGTCCAGCCTTTTGCGGTGAACCGTCTTTTCTTTGTATCGCTTTGAGTGACACGTTTGTAAAAAAAAAAAAAAAAGAGAGAAGAGGGCGAGAGGGAGAGAGAGGAGGGGGTGGGGCTGTTCGATTAACGATGCCGCGAAACGAACAACCTCGGTACATCTCGGCGCTCGAAATTCTTATTATACGTACAACGTAGAGAGTATGGGAGTGAACCGATCGTGGGCTTGAACGACGAGAAAGGATTCTTTAGCCGATCATTGTTCTACGCCGTCCAAAGACGCCCGTGTCATTATTAGTTTTGAGAGAACACCGATACGAGCAAAAAAAGAAACACCCCCTACGTAAACGTGACTGCGATCGCTTTCCATTGGAACCACGTGGAGAAATAGGAAAGGTAGAACCCACCCCCCGAAGGAGAATTCCGACTATGGCCCTAATCCGAATGTCTCGTCGTCGCGCTGGCGCTCCTGCGTTTGTAGTGGAAACCAAATTACTCGCATCGGCGAATGCCGTGTCGTGCAACCGTTGGCTCTCCGGCCAACTTCACGATCTCGCATCACGATTTCGTATCTTTAAAAATCCGCGCACGGTCCTCCCCGAAAATACCGCGCGCGTCGAATCTGGGAAGAAGGTGGGCCCCGAGTTCGGTGGTTTTTGCAAAAATTGGCCGCGCTATTACCTTCTGCCGATCGATCCCGATTCGTGGCCGATTCGCGGAAAAGTTTGCAGGCGCGAGTGCGGCGCCTCGGTCAAAGTCGTACGAAGAACCGTACCGAGCACCTCTGTTATCGAGTACACGAAGAAAGAACCCTTTGAGATCCATCGCGGTTCGGAAGCGGGGCTACGGCTTTGTTCTCGCAAGGACGCTTTGGCCAGCGCGACGAAAGAACCGGAAGGAGGTAGAGTCGCATCGCGGTAGTTCTAGCCAAAGCGGCACGAGAAAGCTAGGAGGACGCAGCCCGTGGAAGACAGCGTCGAGGGGCCGGTCGATCGAAGATCGTGAGTCGCGGTGGAGATACGAGAGGCTTTTGGAGCGGCCCTCGCCAGTCGTGGCGGACCGTGTCTCGTGGCATATCACGTGGAGTAATAATATCGCGCGCCGCACCTCCGATCGTGCGTCGATTTGTACATAGAATGCGACCAAACGTCGAGCCGGCATGCCTACGCGCGTTTAGATTTATCCTCGGACCCCCGCCAGGCGCGACCGTTGCAACAACCACCCAATATATATGTTATTATGCTGTCACTCTTCGGCACAACCGTACAAACTTTCTCCCACATAAAGCAGCTTCGTGTCTTTACGGTGCCATTCCTTCGTGCGGTCCAGGACGCTCCAGAAGCGAGGGCTCCCATGATTTTCCAACGAATGGGGCAAGGAGCGTTCGTCGAATGCCGAATGACGAAAACTCGTCTCCCCCGCGTGTAGCATCTCGGGCACGCTGCGCCCATTCCCGTTATCCGGTACATTGCGCCTGGCGGAAGATAGAAGAAGGAAGGACGTTATTATTAATCCGTTAATTTCTTCTCGAGAACCTTCGTCGATTCCTCGAGTCCAAGCGAAACGACCTGCCGAGTCGCGAAAACCGTACGACCGTACTCGACCGGAGCTCGCAATCGAAATAATCCGGTGCGAGAGACGGAGGAACGATCGCGCCCGAAGGAACGAAAGTCGCGATAGCCCCTAGAGGAAACTCGTGTTGAGCTATCCTGGGAAAAGTAATCCGCCATTCGGCTGGACCATCGAGACTCGAAGGATCGCGCCCAAGGTTTATCGGTGGAGCATTCGACAACGCGAACGCGTACGTCTCGTTTCGCCGGAAAAATAAAGATCCGTGAGCATAGCGCGAGAACGGCAACGTAAGGTAATCCCGGCGAGTTCGCTGGAAGATCGATCGTGAAATACAAAAGAAAGACGCGGGAATGGCGACGCAAGTTTAACGCGCAATGCTACGATCAAAAAAACGCGCGCACGCTCGATTTCAAACGAGGTGGTCGATCTCTCTGTCTCGTCGAGAGATTTGCGGGGGACGGGTGGCGTTTACGAAGAAAAAAGGAAAAAAGAGAAGAAGAAGAAGAAAACGGGGAAGGAGAGCACGAAGAACCGAGTCGTTCGTAGACGTCCATCCAATCTGGAATTCCGTTGGTCGCGTCTCGCGTACGTCGATCGACGAGACGTCCGTTGGACCGCACCGAGCAGCGACGACGGGGAGAAGAAAATCGATCCGCGTTGGACGACCGAGGAAGGGCCGATGTGCCGACGCAGAGGCGGTATGGATACGCACAGGCGAATACACGATTGTACGCACATACCGGAAAGGCATTGAAACACCCCGAAATGGTCGCGAGCTGTACGCGGGTATATCTCTCCGAATTTCAAAGTCCACGGGAATTCATGTACGTTTATAGGATCCTCTGTATCCACTTGTACGTAGGATATCGACGTAAGAAAAACGAGAGAATAAATGTCGTACGTTGTATATTCCTTCTCGCACTTTATTTTCCCAAAGTCACAGCTCGCTCCTTGGGCGACCCGGGTAATCCCGAGTTTCCCAAAGGCGAGCTTTTCACCTCTCGCGCTACCATCCGCTCGAAAACGAACGCGATCCGGGCTGGAGGGGAGTCTATCCCGATTCCATATCTCAGCGGGCGACGTAAAACCGACGTTTTTCTTTTCTTCCGACAAAATAAATATTCGCCGTCCAACGCTCGATCTCGACTCGCCATCGGTATCGACCCACTTGACGCGAAAGAAATCGCGATCGCGCGTGATCGCGGCCGATATTATCGGTACCTCGTTACCGGTATCGCTAAGGAGCGCATCGAATCGATCGATCTCGTCCGTGGTGCCGGTATGTCCTCTTGTCGGTAATCTATTACCCAGAGCCGATAAGACCGGCCCTCGCGGAGAATCGTAGCGGCGAGTCGACCCCTCTTCGCTCGAGCCACCGCTCGTGGCCACCGACCGCCTTGCGTACCGTATCGCCCTCTTCGACGTATTCTTCGCGGCGAATCTTGCCCTCTTTAAAATACCCAGTCTTTCTGTGTATTCGTCTCGTATTTCAAACGGCGTACGGAGAGAAAATAGTCCTGCGCTCCGTGAAACGTTCGAGTTATATCTCGAATCGTACGAGAAGGCGAATAATGTTCGACATTATCGAGATCTCGTATTCCCTCGAGAAATTGTTGCCACGATTCGGATAAGCGAGGAACGCTGCGCAACGCGAGCCGTACGAGCAAATTCTTATCGAGGCGGAACGGTTGACGTTTTAAGCGCTTTCGCGTATCGTAAAACGAACCGCGTTTTGTCGCGAGCGTTGTTGGTCAACGTAGGAATGAAGATACGGTCGTTGTGGCACCGGCGATAAATAACGGTCCGAGAGCAGGTGGAAGGCATTATCGAGAAGAGGAGATTCCTCTCCACCGAGTAATCGGATCGCGCTGCTAATCCATCGGGATTAACGATATGCGAGCGATTTTATCGCGAGGAGTGTAAAAGTTGTACGAGCGAAAGACCTGGTGGACGTTGCGAACGCTGGGAAAATTTGCGTTGATGGAGATCGAGGAGAAACAAATATTTTTTGATATTCCTCGATTTAACGCGTATCGTCAAAGACCAAAGCCGTGGTCGTAAGGTCCATTGATCGCGAAATGAAAATTGTTGATGCGTTGATGCGTTCGAAATCGTCCGGTCCTCGGTATCGACGCGTCGCGCAAACAAATCTGCGCGGGACAAACGTAACTCGACGATGCGAATTCGGTTGGTGCCCTCGCTGGCACCCTCGCGTCCGCCTAAACCCCGGCCGTGCTTTCCCCATTCCCAATGTTATTCCTCGCAACGTAGCCAAATAGAAACGGAAGCACATTTGGTATTCTTTTCCCCTGTAATAATCCGAGCGATCACAGGCCCGCTTCAATCTAGATTAAATATTTGAATATGCAACACTCGGCGTAATCGCTCGCCAGCTTATCGTCGTTAATTAAATATTGATATACTCGCCGATTTTTGGGAAGGCCGGTCACGATAAAAGCGAGGGCTTCTACGCCTTTGTATATATCTGTAGAACTTATCTTTCCACTTCGATGCAATCGCGTTTTAATTATTATTAGGCACTTCTCGAGAATGCTTAACGATCTTCCGATTGTCATCGGCGTCCCTGAATAATATTTCGAGTCGAAAGAGAAAGCGCACGATAAATAAGACGTTTCTCTTTTTTCTTATCGATCGACGCGTATCGAAATAAAGTTGATCACGGATCGACGTGGTATTCGGTATTCGCGACGATTGGTACGGAGGACCAATATTTTTTGTGTATCGGCGAAATCGCGCCGAAGCAAAATGCGCGAATCGAAGAATGCAGAAATATCTGGTGCTTACGCGTATCGTACGAGGGACGTTCTTCACCTTGAATCGCTTATCCGCGGCAGCTTACTCGAGACCGCGCTCGCTTTCGTCCGATGTTATTGATCTCATCCGCGTGTCTGCCGGGGGTAAACTACGAAAGTAATTTTCTGACAGATAAAGCACGAAATGCCTGTCCAAGGTGTGCGGAAACGATCGTCACGCGATTAACCGACGACAAAATCGCGCATCGCGCAACTGCCACGGCAATGGCATTGGAAAGCTCTCTGGAGCACGGCGAAAACGGATCGTTATCGATATACGAAGCTTTGTATTTCCAGAGCCTCGAAGAAAGAAGTACGATCGATCTGCGTTGCAGCGGCGATATCCATGAAAACAATACTGGGTATTGTTCGCGCAAAGAGGAGGTATACTTCGAACGGAATCTTTTTATAATTCGATAAACGATTTTCCACCATTCCCGATTCTCCGAGCTATGATCGCGACTAAAGTGATTCACGATGCTCGAGCGACCAAGGGGCCGAACGATGAGTCATTGTTTATTATGCCACTCGTTCGGAAATCAGCCTTGACAACTGGCAGCTGTTCTGCTATACGATATACGCTCTCGTCTATACTACGAGATATGCTCGAGCAAATTATTCCAATTGCACAATTTGCAAGAACGTTTGGCGAGAGAAAATAAATCGAATAGATCTTGGCAGCGCGCGCGCGCGCGCGCGCGATAATGTTTTGAAGAATATATCGCTTGTTTTGAACTCCGTCGAAAATAATCGGTGTCTCGATACGACGCGAACGTAAACTTCGAAAGGAACGCGTTTCGATCGAAATTTTTCGCGCTTCTCGGAGGTTTCTGCCCAATTTAAATAAATCGCCTTCTCCGTTCGTTGCTCGTTTAAACGTCGAATCAAGGAAGGTCCTTTCCGAGGGTGTGCGAACCAATCGATCGTTCGTTCAAAGTGAAAATGACGCAACGCTAGGATATCACGGCGTCGAACGAGGTTTTATATACCGCAGTGTTGACCAAATATTAACGAACAATAATGGGTCAATTGCTCTGAACGGCCCCGGTCGATTATCCGATTACGATACCACGAAAGGTTTCCAATATCCTCCAGGCCGTCCATGTTCCGACGCGTTTCAAGCTTGATAACGGAAAACGGTTCGTCCGTGATGTAACGCGCAGTACGGTGAAGGAATTAAGAACCATGGCAACGACCGGCGGCATATCGACACCTGGACATTCCGCGAACCGAAGGGATCGGGAATAAGATAGCAAGGCGGTGGTGAATCGTGTCTACGGGGGAGGGGAGGGGGATGCTGCTTTAATCCTCCATAACCGGCCGTAATCTTCCCTTCCGTGTAATTCTACGCCGTTAGGGGGAGAGAAAAAAGTTGAACGTATAGAACGCTCCGCCAATGATCGGCGTAAATACAATAGAATGATCGGCGCAAATATTTGTAAAGAAAGAACCGGGTTATGGGAGATTCGACGGTAATGTGGCGAATAAAAAGGAAGAGAAAAAAGGAGAGAGAGAGAGAGATGCGAAAAAGTAACGCGTTACGCAAAACGACGAGTTGTGCGAAACGAGATCACCGATTCTGTAAAGCGGCCTGCTGTAAAGCAGGATTTTCATTCGAATGCAGTGGATCCTACCGATAGGAAAATGTCGATTGCGCCCACGCGCTTTCCGCGTCGCTGATTTTGACTCTACGTCGCTCGAGATGGTTAAACGCGACTGAAAAATTGTGTTCCGTCAATACCAACAATGTTATCTTTCGACTTGGAAACTCACATTTGTACCGATGACGCAAAAGCAATACTATACGCGTAATCGTAATAGGCAAACCACGAATAAATTACGCAATGCCCCCTCGTGCGATTCTTAGCTGAACATATAGACATATGTAGAAAAGAAGGTCCAAAATATAAATAAGATAAACGCGGCTCGACAATTTTTCGAGCGGTTCGCATCGAGATATCGCCGACCTTGCGACGAAACCGAAACGTACGCTTACTCTGTGATTTGTTGGTCCTTGATGTCGGCGTTAAAGTTTGCGTAAAAAATGTTCGCCAAAATTTACCTACTTTTATAGATACACCATACCCATTCATAAAGGATACAAAGGTGCCTCAATGGAAATAAAACGTCTCGAATGAATTCGTGGCGTTGCGCACGAAGCGATACTTCTCCGTAACGTCGTTTGGCTAAAATAATTTCGAGGAACATCAAAAGTATATACCACGAAATAAACTCGACGACCTTCCGTCTTTACCCTCGCGAGAAACCTTTGCAAGGGAACGCTGCAGAAATTCAAGGCAAAGAAATTATTCGTATTTTCGAAACGCGATATATTTTCGCACAACGCAAATTCGGTTTGTACACTCCGTTTAAGGCCGAGCGTATATTTTCGGCTCGCTAAAAAATCCGACAATACGTCCCCTTCGCTAGGATGAAACCGCGCGCGTAATCTTGCGGATCGAGAAAGCTCTATCGCGCTCCACGGCGGAGCAAACGTTATCCGGGTTACGAATCGTCGATCGAGCGTAAATTATTACAAAATAGCTGGGAGTGCGAAATAGTCGTGGCGTTCAAACACTTGACCGCCCATCGCGATTTACCCGATAAGATAATCGATCGATAATCTTTTTAATTCAATACGCAACCACGCAGACCTTATCAGCGCTTTCCCTATATAAAGTAAAACATCGCGAAAACGATATCACAGTTCTTCCTTGCGTCCGTCTTTCTCGCGAATCCTCCGACTTTCCATCGTGATTCTCTCGCGCGCTTCAGAAGAAGGAGGAAGGTAAAAATGGTTTTCGCAAAAGTACTGGCCCTGTCGATGGTGGTGACCATCCACCTTCGGGAAGTCTATGGACACGGGATGCTGATGGACCCGGTCAACAGGGGTAGCGCATGGAGAGTCGGCTACGACACTCCCGTAGATTTTACCGACAACGAAAACTTCTGCGGAGGATTCACGGTAATTGGCGCAAACGAACATTCAAACTCTATACTTCGTAGGTCTCTACGAAACTCCTTTGCACGCTCCTCGGAATGTCCTCCCCTCGACGATGATCGCTCCCACGAATTCTCGTACCCCCTCGCCGAAAACTCTTTCGCCCTCGTTCCTTGGCCGCAAAGAAGGAGACAGAGGGTCGAGGGGGGAATAATCGGAAGGGAAGGAAACCTTTCCGAGGGAATCGAGGATCGACTTTGCGTCACAAGACATTTTTACCCTTAGGCACACTACGTGACCAACAAGGGCAAGTGCGGAGAGTGCGGCGACGACTACTCTCTACCTCGGCCACGATCGAACGAGAACGGAGGCTACTACGGCACCGGCACCATAGTCCGAACGTAAGCCAACGTTATTCGCCACGCCATCGAGGGCGTTTGCCATTCCTCGCCATCGGTCACTGGCTCGCAAAACTTATCGCTCCGCGCTCGACGATAACGCGATCCTTGATCCGTCCGTTATGCCTAGTCCTACACCGCTACCCTACGGCCGTGTACTACCCGCCTTAATAAAAGCACTCGACTCGAAGCTCGCTCCAAAAGATCGCCGGACGCCAAGCGGCACTGGCGCGTCGTGTTTTGCGCGAGAGGTTGAGGAAAACCTTTGTGCCGACAGGTACAAGCAGGGATCCGTGATCAAGTCGGTGAGTCGTCTGTCGGCGAACCACATGGGAACCTTCCAGTTCTCCCTGTGCCCCCTGACAGCCAAGGACGAGCTGGAAACCGAGGAGTGCTTCCAGAAGTACCCGCTTCTCCTCGCCGACGGCTCCGGCGACACATATCACCTGCGAGAAAAGAAACCCGGCGACTTCGTCGTCAACCTGAAGCTGCCGGCCGGAGTGACCTGCGAGCACTGCGTCCTCAGGTGGCACTACCGCGTCGCCAATTCCTGGGGTAAATGCGAGGACGGAAGCGAGGCCATGGGCTGCGGCAACCAGGAGACCTTCAGGAGCTGCTCCGACATCAAAATCACCGCATAAATCCTCCGGCACTACCGGCGAATTACGAGCGGTTAGCTTCGTATACGCGGGGCGATGCCGAGAGGAAAAGAATCCCCGGTATCGGCTCGTTCTTCGCAGTAGTGAGCATCGTTACCTGACTATTCGCAAGAATCGACCGATCCACGCGCCTGCTACGGAAATGGACGTTTGTTTCGCGAAAGCGATCGCGATGGTGCCACGCGTGCAACGTCGGTGATTTACTTTTTTTATCTTTTTTTTTTTTATACACATGTACATAATATAAGGGAGTGATCCACTCTCGTCGAGCGAAGAAAGTGAAATGCACTCGATTTGTCCGAAAAATACGAAGTTTCCTTCCCGTCAGCCCTCGCTACTTTGCCCATTTGGCTATCATCGGATCCAACGTTTCCCGATAATCTTACGATAAGCGATACGAGGAACCGCGCGATGCTTCTTCGTTGACGCGCACGAACGAGATGCGAGGTCAAATCTTGGTCGTGACGTCATAATAGCGAATATTCGTCGTGGCGGAGCAGGCCGGTCTTTGGGATGACCGAGAGACGAGGCCGGAGCGGAAGGTGCGGTCCGAAGCGGTTGGTAAATCAATGCCAAGTGCGTGCCCGGATGATCGGGCACACTTTCACCGAACTTCGCGACCTCCCTTGGCGTCGCGATCTCGTCCTTTCGTTGGCCAGCGATATCGCGCATTCGTGTTGCGCGACATCCTTAGCGCCATGCTAATTTGCTCCTCCAACGAGTTTACGCCTCCCAAGAGGCCTTTCCACGACCAATCGTCGCTCCTTCCCGCTGAAAACGTTTCTCAGCGATGCACGGAGGACTGGCCGAGGTGGAAAAGCGCGTAACATGCCGGCACGGATGCTTTCCGTGTTTCTATCGCAAGGAAATCGTATCGTTTCACTTTGGAAACCGACGATCGATGTCCTCGCACGCGATCGTCGCCGAGCGGGTACGGCCAACGCGATTCCCTTTAATACGGACAGCGATCCGTGCGCGCGTTCCGGCCGAAAGCCTCCTGGAAAAACCCGGAGGCCCGTCGATGACGAAGCAGCCTTTCGTAAATGTCCCATCGATGGGTCTCCTTCAAACGAAATTGGGTATAGGGGCGAATTTTTGATTTCAACTCTGCGTAAAATCCCAGCTACGAAGATTAAGAATGTCCGATCGATATCGCTGGAAAGGCACGCCTTTGCCCAGCGCGATTTTCTATCCTCGGTTGACCAATTTCCAAATCCGGTCGAGCGGCTCCGTGACATAAGAGGCGAACACGGGCGCGAGGAGGCGATTACGCACACGACGATTCTCCTCCACGTACGCACGAGCCTGGCTAGAACCCACTCGCTTTTCCCCCGTCAAAGATTTCTCCATCCAAACTTAGTCGAGGACGGCCTCGGCCGCTCGCGATCCGTCTACCGGGTGTACCGCCCCGAACGCATTTACCCGACCAACCACCGACCTCTGCTCGTAAACTGTCTCGTAAACTACGCCCGCGTACCTGCCGCCTCGCTCTCGAACCGCACCGCCAACTTTCGGATTCACGCGAAAATAAGTTGCGATTGGAGATGGAGTATCGACTTTGAGCACGAACGCCGAGACTCGAATTCGCAAGCTCGACTTTTTCCGCTTAGGAGCGAATAGACCATATTCTTTTTACCTCGGCCAGTTCGAATTCTGGACACCGTCCCGGCGGGTAAAGGCGTATCGTCGACCCGTCGAGACCTATAGCGGCTGTACCGATCCTTTATCGGTCCTTCCGCCTGTATCGCGATAGCTTTGTCGGACGGTTTTACCGCGAATCCATCGAGTTCTCGCAGATCGGCGGGCGAGCGATGGGAGGTTCGCGCGCGTTCAACGGATCTGCGTTTACGAGAAAAACCGTCGAGGAAGCGAGGATGACGACCGATCCTGCGTGGGACATTGAAAATATTTGCGCCCGAACGTCGGACGTACTTTGCGTGCGTGCGCTCGGCGGGTCTTTCGTCCTCGACATTGGCCTACCGGAGATTCCTCCTTTTCCCAAGGATCTACCTGCTCAAGGTGGCCTACGAAACTGGTAGTCGATTCCTACGAGAGGGAAGACCGGGATAGCCGCGCCGAGAAAAAGGACGGGGATAATTGCCTTTCATGATCCCTCTTCGGACCACGAATCGTCGGCCTTGCGTCGTAAAGAGGCCGACGTAAGGCTGCCCCGACAAAAATACCGCCAAAGATCGTCGGGAAAAAATAAATCATCGCTGTATCCCCGAAACACGGTCGTGTCGGTGTCCATTGTGCGTAATCCAGGAGCGATCGGTGATTTCGCGAGCGATGATCGCTCGGAAATAATTGAAATCAAATCGTGAGCAGCGGTATTCCGTGCAACGCGGGCCTGGCGAGCGTCGCCGTAGGTGAGCGCGAGACGACCGAGCATTACTCGCGCGCGCGAATCCTCCTTTAACGTATCAAAAATCTTCCCATGGCGATCGATCGTATCGCGAGGATCCCTCGGGCGTCGATGATTCGCGGTTTACCTCGCGCTGCCCTCCTAGCGCTCCTGTAATACTTTTCAGATTGGCGATATCCGAGGAAAAATAGTCGGACACGAGCGAGCTAATGGACACGACTCGTTGCGCCTCCACTCGACCATGGGCGGCCGATCGAATCGGCGAATTTAGCGGGCTTAAAAATTCGTAGGACATCGCGAGTCCGAGGTCGGCGCTAACAGTACTTTTCCGCCGTGCGTGTACGGTACCACGAGCCCAGATCGGAATGGCAAACCGCGTTATTATCCTCCTAGGAACGTTCGGGCACTACCATCGCGCGAATTAAGGTCCATCTTGCGCGCGTAATCACCCCGCAGGGAAGACTCGAACGAGTTCGATTTTTCGACCGTCTATCGGATTTACGCGTATTTCCATGTCGCGCAACGAGTACGCCGTACTGGTATCCCACTACTTATATCGGTATCAAACCGGAAGTAATGCGAAAAAACGGTAACCCACGGCCCGCATCTTCCTTTGCGCGCCATAATCGGGTATCGCGATAAGGAACGTGGCTCCAAAAAGGAATAAAAAAAAGTGGCGTCGCGATAAATCGCGAATAAACCCGATTAGATATTCCATTGCCCGCCGGTGAATCCTTACCTTCGGTCTCGCCACTTTCGCCTCGAACTCCGCGCCGCTCGGCTCGCGGCCCGCATACCGATACTTTTCGCCTTATTCAAATACCGAGGAGAGAAGCGACTACGGGCGGACGGTCTTGCCCTCCTCGAAGGCTCGTCCTTCTTCCATTACCACCTACTCGGGCCGAAGCAGGAAGGTACACGATCTTCCGGTAGGCCACCCGCTTATTTGGATGGAAAGCGCGCCGATTAGACTTTTACCATTCGCACGATTAATTCGAATCACCTCGGCCCCGCGCGGGACTCTGCTCGCTTTCGACGCTCGGGAGAGAGGCAAAGAGCGATCCACGCCTCGCATTTTATTCGAAATAGGAGGCAAGGGCCGAGGAAGAGGAAAGGGAGAATGGACGATCCTCGCGTGACGGGAAGAAATGCGCGGACGGATACGAAAAACGCGATCGACCTTGGCGCGAATTCGTAGACGTTCGAGGGGCGAGGAACGTGGGGAAGGATAAAACAAGCGAACGGCCCACGTTTGGAATTTTAAAGTTGCCCAAAGTCGCTCCAAAAAGAATTTTCCTCTGGAAAAAAACTGAGCCGGACAAAAAGTCTGCCGAGTTTCCTTCGCGGGGACGAGGACGAGAGAAAGCGGAAGAATAAGATAGACCGGATATCGATCCTCGGCCTGGTACGCGAGGAAGAGGAACGAGGAGGAGACGGAGAGACGACGTACGAATTTTCCAGGCGAAGAGATCCACTCTAACGGAGCACCCAGTACAGAGTCGAGCGCGGCCAGCAGAGCCCGTAGAGCGAGCCCACGGGTGAGCGAGGAGAATTCCCGGCTAGCCAGGGAGGAGGAATGAAAGGCGAGGAGCGCCGGAGCAGAGGAGGGAGGGAGGGTCGGAGGGGCGAGGGGCGAGAGGACGAGGGGTCGAGGAGGGACGGAGTGGCAGTGGCGGAGGAGGAGGAGGAGGAGGAGGTAGATTCCGCTCACCGGTGCACTTCACCTCCGTCCTCGGCACGGATCGCGAGCGAGCGCGGCAAAGAGAGAGATCGAGGGAACCGCGAGGTACGCGCCGGACCTGTGCTTTCCCCAAAGGTGACCCAGACCCGCTCCTTCCCCGCGAAGATACTCGGCAAGTTCTCCGAGTGGAGAGACTCGAGGAAGACGTCCGATATCGGGCAGCCGCGACGTTCCTCGCGGGAGACTCGGCGGCGGCCGAGAGTCTCGAGAAGAGTCTCCTCTGGGCCCCCCTTCCGGACCAGACTCGGTGACGGACGATCCCGGTGGAGTCGCTTGCACGGCTCCCTCGCGAGTGCCGAACGGTGCGCGTAAGTGTTTGTGCACCGTGCAGGAGAATGCGGTAGGATGCGCATCCAGGAAAGATGCTTTCCGCTGGCCGTGGCCGGGCTCTGCGTACTCGCAGGGCTCGCCCCCCTATCCTCCCGGGCTCTGGAGCTCGAGCCTAGGATAAACGCGACGCCCGGTGAGTCCTTTCGCGCTCGGTCCTCCTCCTCTCCGTCGTGCCCGCGCCCCGCGAAGGAAGTTTTACTCTTGGATGCCGCGCGAGAGATCGTTAGCCCCGCGAAATCGAGGATGCCACGCGGCACGGCTCGAACCCTCGGCCCGCTGATCGCGCCAGGAAGAGCGTTGGAAAGTGTTTCCTCGACGGAAGAGACGTCCGTCCGAGTTCGGGACGCCTCGGCGCGTTCGCCCTTCGAGTCGCCCTACTCTTCTCGGGATGCTCCGCTTAGACTCGCGCGAACCGACCTTTGACTCGCTCGGCCGATCAACCGCGAGTGCGATGCTCGTCGAGAAAGCGACGGACCAAAGATCCGATCCGCGAGTGCTCCTTATCGGGCAAGCAAACGCGACGCTCCAGACTTTCGCGACTCGATTCTCGACGTATTCTGGCAAAACCCCCGCGGTACGAAAATACCCCGAACCTCCCTCGAGATCCTCGATCCGCCGATTCTTCGGACATCGAGAAAATATTCCGGCCCGAACGTAAGACGCTCGACGTCTTCGAATTTGGCGCAAAGCGCAGTGGCTCTTCCGGAGGACCGGTCGCGCCTGTTTTTCCGCTAGCCACGGAGAGATCTTTCCAAAAGAAGAGGCACCGATTTCCCCTCGGTGCTCGTAAACACGATCCGAGCTCGCAGCGTGGAAAGTTCGTGGCGGCGCGGCAACCGGAAGGATTCCACGGGGGAAATCAAGGGTCCGCTCTCGACGGAGATCCCGATGCTACCTCGCGAGGGACCCTATCGCTCTTCGCGACCCCCTCCTCCTTCAACGTGCCTCGAAACTCGCCAGAAACGCCCGCTTTCGACCTAACGATCGATCGTCGCGACGTTTCTTCCTCGAGCAGCCCGATCCTCGATGCGAGCGGAAATGGAAGGGATAAGAGAGATACGCGTCTGCGATCGGCGAAGTTTGACGCGCGAATAACCGGCCGGTAGGCTTTCGGTGTTGAGCGATCGAATGCAAAAATATCGTGCGCGATGGTCGAGGAAGAGCTGCTAGAGCCCGATAGTATAAATCGTCGCGAAGATAGGCGATGAAGGAGACCGGGCCGATCGAGTAGCGTCGATCGGTAGCGAGCAGCGTTGGATTCCACCGACGCGCTGTTTGCCGTATCTCTCGAAGTCGGTGCAGCGTCATCCCCGTCTCGTTGGGCGGAGCACGTGGATCGAGCTCCCTAGGCTCTTCCATCGGTCTCGTATTTCGAGCGTGCGCGTCGAAGGAGCAAATCGGCCCGGTGGTATCGAGGCGTATCGCGAAAGCAGGAGAGGCTCGGGTACGCGCTCTGGGCCACGGCCCTCTGGCTCGCCTTCGCGCCTTCGCTGTCGGGGAACTTAACGACGTGCCGCTTGGCTGCCAAAAGTTTGTTTTCGGCAAAGCGGCAAAACTTCTTCGAACGTGGGTCGAGCGCGGATATGGTTTAACGGCGGCATTTCTTATATTTTGAAGGAAAACGAAACGCCGCTGTGTCTCGGAGTTGACGGCTAACGCGTCGACTGTAACGTCGACGAGCGTGGAAAAAATAAAGACTGCTCGAGCGCTCCAAGGGAGGAGAGGCCATCATCCTCTAAAATATTCTCCAGCGGCACACGGATACGCGTTACGATCCCACGATTTCTCGAAGACGAGCGTCGTGACTTTTGACGAAGTCGTCGATACGATTGGACGTCGGAGAGACAAGGAGTCGTGCGATCCGCGCGGAGAGAATGAACGAAAGACGGACGTTACGTTGTATCGAGGCATTAGCCGCGATGACAGCTCGGAGGAACGTAAGCGCGTTAGCGCGTTTAAAACGTAATCACCCGGTATTATTAAGTCGACGATGGACATCGCGTCGCAACGCTCGAACGCTTCCGATTATGAGCGGGGAAATTGCTCGAAACGTGGCCACTGCTCTCGCTCGATCGGCCCTCGTATCCACTTCCTCGGTTCGCTCCTCTGCGCTCGTAGCGTTCTCTCTTTTTTTTTTCTTTTCCAACGAGTACGAAATTCGTCGTAAAGCCAGTCGTCGACGAAGTTTGCGATGCAATCTGGGTTGGCCAGACCCGATTTACGGGCCGGTCGTCCCTATCGACGCGACTCGTCCTCCGGGCGTAGGTCGGCGATCGCGATTCGAAAGGAACCACCAGGCCCGAGAGCGGCGAGTTTAGTCGATAGCGGGTAGCCAGTCCGCGTAAGGAAGAAAATCGACCGCACCGCGAGGTCCGTCGATAAGTGCGGGAGAAAAGCATGGTGCGTCGATGTGGAGATATGGGAAGCGCGCGTCGGTCCGAAAGGTTGAAGGGAAGAAGGTCGGGCGTGGTACGTAAAGTGCGTGTACGCGGGTAAAGGAGGGTCGAGGCAGGATCGGCACGGGCCGAGGCGCGGTGAATCATCGATCGGAGGGCCAATTACGAAGAGCGTTCGGGGTGACAAACGATCGGCCGGTAGGCGCGCACCGATTCCCGATAAAATATCTTTTCTCCCAGGGATGATAAATCGGCGGCGAAAGGCGCGCGGGCGTCTTTCCTCCAAACTCCCCCTCCGGGCCGCGATCTCTTTTATTTTCCGCTCCCCGAGGCACCTCACCCGGATCTCAGCCGAGGGGATCCCAATGGAATTCGGCCTGCCCACCTTTCTCCTCGAGACCTCTTTCTTCGATTTCTTCTTTCCCCCACCCCCTTACCGCGCCCCCTTCCCCCGCCAGGGGGGAGGCGCTCCGCTCGTCTTTTTGTCGCGGCGATCGCACGGTATAACGGGCGTGATCATTAACGAAACAATGGGAGGAATTCCATGCCGGGAATATGGGTTACCCTCTTCTGCGGAACGACGCACGCCACGATGTACCGAAGCGCTCGACCGTGTGCTCGCCATGCAGGTTTGTTTTCTCCCTCGGAACGATTCAAGTTTTCCCGCGACTTTTCCAGGCATCGTCTGAAAAATGCACATTGCGCCTTTTACCCCCTTCCCCCCCCCCCCTCTTGGAAACTTGGAAAACGAGTACTCTAGATAGGTATTTTTTGGTATGTATCTCGGAGCGTTTCTCTTCTGTCCGCTCAGACTTTATTTCGATGCTGATCCTGCCAAGGTACAAAAAATGACGTACGCGAATGAGCGAGGATCGGACGGACCTTAGGATTCGAAAAGTCGTCGTGCACTGCCGACCAAAGGTCGAATATTCCACGGGTGAAGATCTTACGAAAGTACGTATCAACGAATGCGCGCGTGAAAGCCAGAAAACGGATGTTCGAGGAGGCTACTGAGTATTTGGTCGCACCGATGGTAGCCTCGGCTAACGGATGTATCGTGGAGGACGGAGCCTCGTTTTTCTCGAGATTTTTAAACCGATATTCCCAGCAAATTGGCCTTCCGTACGAACAAGTACTCGGCCGAGTGATAATACGGTTCGAACGGATCGGATACGGAAAGCATGGGAAGTCAGGGTCGCGATTACGCATTGGTCTCGAGGAGAATATTTCCCGGTATTTATAAATTGCACGTTGAGCCTCTTACCGTTGCATCGTTGCATCGGTTTGCGAGCAAAAGAAAAGAGGGAAACGAAAGGTCCGTTCGAAGGCATCCGGCATCCGGCGAGGTGATCGAGGGAGCTCCTGGCGCTATCTTACTCCGAAGTCTCTCTCCACTCGCGTCTAATGGCGAAGTGAAAACGAGACACTTTTAATAGCGTCCCGTCTAACGTAATTGCGAATCTCGGCTCGTGGCCTTCGGTCCACTTTGAAAGGGGGCAGACTCGCGTCCTCTCCGGTACGGCACGAGCTAGAAACGTTCCTTCTCGTAATTGCACCGCGCCGGTGCCAGACGGTAGTGTTAAACCGTAATTACGTTGCAAACGCTTAAAAGCTCGACGAGAGAGCCGTGGGAAATTCTCTCGGTGACAATGCGACGAGTCAAATCTCGAATCGCCTATCGATCAATCCGGAACTCTCTGGATCACCTCCGAGGACCGTTTACGATCGATACGTCAGTTTATTCGTCGAAAGCCATTTGCGTTGGGCTTTTTGGAATTTTATCCTGCCAGTCGAGGTTTATTCGAACAAAGCGCGTTTCTCGGAAAAGGTTTTTTTTTTTTCATGTACGCCAAACGACATCTCGGATGGATCGATTAAGCGCAATTGAGGGGAAGGCAATATTTCTGGCCGCGAAATAACTCCGATACCGGCGAGTCAACCTGCCCGCTGAGGAGAAAGGAAAATACAAACGTCCCTGAATGGACCGCAGACATACGCGTTGGCTCGATCTCCTCGAGTATCGATCCTACCGGAGATTCGCTGTGGGCGACGAAGTAACCTGGTTAACGGTATCGCACGTACTTGTACACAGCGCTCCGTTTTTTACATCCTTAAAGCGACTCGACCTGCGCGTATGATAACTTCGTTGCGAGCCTTGGAATACCCGACGTTCTTGTATAATTTTAAGATGCAAAGTATCGATATCGGTTCGATGGTTTAATGGCATCTCACGCTCGATTACCTCTCCTCTATCGACACGTCCAGTAGAGTATCCAGAGCGCTCGCGAATCGAACGCAAAATGCCAGCCATCCACGCTGCGGAATTCATTATGATCCACATCGGCGGTAACGATCTTCGCTGTTCGTTCCTCGCAAGAACGACTCGCATCTGTACGGCACAGTGACAGGCGACGAGAGATAGAAGCGCGTTGTCAAAAAAAGGGAGAGTATCGTGCTACGTCAGGAACAATCGCTATTGTTACAAATATTTCGAAACGTACCTACACCATTGGTGCGCAAGAAACACGGCGATATCATCGATGTTGCGGAGGCATCTTCCGCCCTACAGTAACGCTCGTTGATTTTCCAGCTTCTTCGTGGGTAAAAAGATCTGATCCTTTTTACGATCGTCAAAGTGGATGTGCGGAGTGTTTCATTCTCGTTCGAACGGCGCTCCCTTTGACGGTGACCGATAACGAGTTACCGGCTGCGGTCGATTTGTTCTTCCTGCAGGGCGG
Organism: Ampulex compressa; assembly: GCA_038496175.1. Lineage (NCBI taxonomy): Eukaryota > Metazoa > Arthropoda > Insecta > Hymenoptera > Ampulicidae > Ampulex > Ampulex compressa. The sequence continues at coordinate 132,092 of JBCFXI010000538.1, forward strand.
CTCGGTTCGAGGACGTACACCCTGTATAAGCTTGGTTGGAGCTCGTACGCGTCACGTGGTTCGCGCGTAGGGCACGAAGATGGGGCTGGCGGAGAGGCCAGGGAACTCCTGACGGCCCCGGCTGTCCGCGAGCCGCCACTCTTCTCTCCATTCAGCCCGGGCTCGGCCCTAGATTACGTTAACTCATTAGCGTCCGATTTAATAGAAATAATCAGCCGGTGATGGGAAAACATTCCACTCCGAAGGTCAGTCTCGAAGCGAGCAACCGTAGCAGAGACCAAACAACATTGCCCATTGTCGAAGGTGAAGCTTTCTCTACCGCATCGTGTCCTCATCGTTGGTTCGAATCGACGCGCATTTTAACAAACGGTTGCTGTCGCGAGATCGACGATCCCGTCGTTCAAATTTATTTAAAAAGCTATCGTTCGTCCTCGCTAAGCTTCTCGATCGTATCGATCGTTTTCCAAACTATAGTTCTTCCGAAGCGTGAGCGTTCCAATGATCGAAACACGGGGTTGGATGGATTTTCCACCGAGAATCACCGTCGGACTCGTGCCTCGTCGATTCTCGATTCCGATGGGAATTCGTTTCTATTGCATAATTAACGCGGCAGCTCGCGGTTGTGGTCTGACAGGCGCCTGTGCGGAGACATCGATGAGCGCACAGGAAAGCTTGGCGCGTCCCCGTTACTCGACTTAGCTGCCACGCCACGATACACCGCCAGAGTCGATTCTCAACTTATCGCCGGCGAACGCTGAATCCGATTGAGGCGAACATAGCGTTACGCCGAATACACCATCGTTCATCGTACGCCATTGTCTTTACATCGAGGAATCGTAGTCGTCATTTTGTCCAGACTTTACACGCTTCTACCATATCGTAATGTCGGTTCTCGTCGAATGCTCGCGTAAATGATACGAAGCTAAAATCGATTATAGTCAAGGGCAGGCCGTATTTAGGATAGTACGTAGATCCCAAGCAGGTCGATATGCGATTCGCGATGCGTATACGAAGCGTTATTCGAAAGTCGCTCCGAGTCGTGGATGGGTAATGATACGATGTTCGAGCAGAGTGAACGGTGGAACGTCCGCGGCCCGTTTTCCGTAGGACGCAGAAATGTACGTTGACTCGTTCCGAGGAGGCCATAAAACAAACGCGAACGTACGCTTGCATCACCGCACCTCGCGACCAGGCCGCCAATTCCACGCTTCGACCTTTGTGTCCAGTCTTCGCGTTAACGAGAAGGCGGGGCAGTCCAGAGGTACGGAGTGAAAGCATAATGCGAACGAGGCTTTGCCAATGGAATCGCTGGTTTTGCGCGTTGCACGAACTCTCGGTCCCTTTCCTCGAAAAAATAGCGACGAGTAACGACGTTCTTAGGGAGCGAGCTCGATGTATCGCGACGAAGATCTGGCGGTCCCGATTTCGTTCAAAGCTACACCGCCCGAGAGATATCGTTCGTGATGCTCGTTTGATAATATCGGTATTCTTACGGTCCCTCGCGCGACACGTTTGTCCCTTCCAATGACCTGGTCTTGCGTACGAAATCGATATCCGTTGTTCACGGGTTTGCGTCCGACGCTCGAGAGGCGAAAAACTCTGGGAACTTCGATTCGAGTTTCTCCGAGGGAATTTCGAAATGGGAAATTTGCGATCGATCGTTCGCCGGTGCCGGCCGCGGTTAACGAGCTTCGTCCTTGACTCGTTCGACGCAATCTCTTACGCGATATGGAAAAAGAATCGCGCTCATACTTACCGCGCCTCAACTTTCCCCGGTGTGAATCACGACAGAAATAGTCAATGAAAGGCGTCAGAAGCCATGAATCGGACGGTAGGATCGAGAAAGTGTGGCGGTTCCTTGGCCGTTTGACCGTTCGTACGAAGAGCCGGACGTCCAGCCGATCCGCCGGAAATATCACGCGCGCCGTCAAACCAGTTTTCCAGCGCGTAATCTCGGCTCTCGCGAATAACGCCGAAGACCGTTGTTTCGGCAACGGTTGCAGAGTCGTCCGTAAATCCCTAACGTCGATCTCGTAATCGGAAGATCGAAACACGAGACCTCGTCGTCGCCGGGCTACATCGATCGGTCGTATTCGTTGCTCGAAAGGTAGCATCCTCGACGATTCTGCACGATCGTCGTATCAACGTACGTGGCGCATCTCGCTGGACGCTCCGTTACGGTGATTTACATCGGAGAAGGCAAAAAGTACCTCGTTGAATCTTTCCCGTGTCAACGTACAGCCGAGTTCGTTCACACCGGGCTCGCGGGCTCGTTAAATTTTCCCCGGGCACCGCGGCAAGAATAGTCACGAACGGAATATCTCGTCTTATTTCGTGCGAACATCTACCGGGATCGTTCCTCGTACCATCCGTTCACGGTGTACGACTTTTACCGCAAATCTCCGTCGGACTTCGAGACGCGAGTTCGTATAATTTCACCCCATCGAGATTCGCTCGATGGAAGCGCGCATCGATCTTCGAGGATCTCTATCGCGCTCCGCATACCGAGGAATGCGATGCGATGATCGCTGGGATATGCGAGTTTCGGGTAGCCGTTTAGGTAGCTTGGACGTAACGGATCATCGTACGTGGTCCAAGGAGGAAAGCTATAGGGCGGTGGAAGTGGGACTCGAAGAAATAGCGACGCGTCGCCGCGAAGACATCGGATTTGTCGAGGCGTATCCGAGGACTCGCGGAATTTATCCGCGCATTTTTATCCGCGATCGTAACACGGCGGATGGAGGCTCGCGGATGGCACGTTGCCCGATTACCTACAAAATTCTCGGGCCTCTCGCCGCATCGGGACGACTCGTCTCGGCGTTCGATTCGCGGAACATCGTGGCTCAAGGTGGACCGTTACCTTCGGGCCTCGGATCGTCCGTCTGGCGTCGCAACCCGCGAATACCGCCAAGAGGAAAACTAGTCCGCGCGACAATGGGCGTAATTGCGTCGGAGTTTGCGGGAATTGGTGCGCGTGCCGATCTTTCCACGCTCGTTGAGGGTGCACCTTTGCGTGAACTCCCCGCGATTTAGGATCTCCGGAAAGGAAACGGCCGTCGAGGGCGGACGCGGACTCGACGACGGGCTCGTATCCCCGTGCACTCGGAGAAAAGAGAAAGGAAGGGAGCGGAAGGAAGGGCGCGTATTTGTCCAAATACGTATTTCGAGGGATAAGAATCCGATTCGCGAGATAGTCGCTCCGCTCCACGAACGTGGGGCGGATATACTTCTGGGCAGAACCGGATCACCTCCGGTGCCTCGAGACCTCGCTCTCGCGGGTGTAAATCGCACTCCTAAAATGCCATCGTGCCTGCCCCTCGCTTTTGATCTTTCCACTGGCCGCGTTACTGTTCGATCGATTCTGCGATGTCGGCCGCCAACGCTGCCGATATATAAAAGAATGCCGAATATCCATCGAGTTCTGGCAGGACCGGTTATCGCTTTGATTTTTACGGCTGACCAGCGGGTTAATTCGATTCGATATCGCGCAACTCGTTTCTAGCGCTTAACGCGTTTCGCCGCGTCCAGCGCGGTGCTTCTAGAGCGTACCCGTACCTATCCCCACCCCCCTTCCCCCCTTGGTTCCTCGCCCGCTCTCCCACTCTCCGCCGATGGCCGGTCTAGCGAAAATAACGGTACGCGGTTTCCAACCGCGCGCTTTATAACGCCGTGGATCCATTATCGTACAATTCCTAATTAGCCATCGTGGAAATAGTCCATCGAATAAGTTTGGCCGCTCGAGTTAAGACGATGCAGGGTTACCGTGCGTCTTCTCCTTGCCTCTCCACTCCGACCAGGTTCCTCAAATACGCGACAACTTCTGGATTTTTCCTTTCCGCACCCGCGCTCCAAATATTTTCTCCTTTTCGCGGTTACTCGAAAGAGAGTAAGTGAAGCGTCGTTAAAGAAAATTCCATCCGCGGAAAAGTCCAAAAGTACGCGCAAGAACACGAGTAATCGCAGCGACGCGTTTTACGCAGTTTTTCTGCTTTTTTTTTTTTTTCCATCGTGTTCTCTAATTTGTTCTCTCTCGACAGGAGGAAAACGCGGTGAGCCCAAGGCGATGGTAGCCCGGGTTAGCCGCGAAGGTTAGTCTCGATGGAGAGCGCTCGATCGGAGCGCAAAAGGGTAAACTCGCTGAAACGCGGTTGAGCGCGGCTTCGCAATGACGGCCGTATGCACCGATAACCGATAAGCCCTCCAACCACACAGTGCCGGGCTCGGTGATCCTCGAGGGAACGTAGTACCGAGCGCGGACCGAGATCGAGACCGTACGCTCGACGATCTCGCCCTCGACCGCGACCGATTACTGCGCTCGCTAAAAATCGCTCGTAATCCTTTGCTCGATCTACGCTCGCTCCCAGGGAGCGCGAACTCGCGTTCCTCGAAACACCTGCCGCTTTTCCGCGCGTAGGTACGTCTTCTCTAGGATCTCGCTCCTCACAACCGCCTCGCCAGCACCGTCCAGTCTCGTACGATGCTCGGCGGTGGAAGTAGGTCGCCGAATTTTAGCCCGGACGTGCGCAACCGAGTACGGTACCTAATCTTAAACGGCGAGTATCGCACATCCGCGAGTTGGCCCTGGTCCTTAAACGTGCCTTAGAAACTCTCGTAACGAGCGTTGGCCGGGATCGGCTCCGACGTGCTTTTCAGACCGCGGGAAATACTTTTACCCGATAATAAATAAGGCGGTAGGCGGCCGCGATAAAACGTGTCATTTCTACCGACGGCTTTCGAATAGTTTCCCAGCGGTATTATGCCGCGAACTATCGTTCGCGGAGTCGCGTGTAGAATGTAAAAGCCGCCTGGAAAAGGCCGTCGGGTTAGCCAGTGAAATGTAACGCACGAAACGCAACGATTATCGTCGTTCGTGCGACAAGTAGTGCGTGTAATTCCATACGGCACTTTTCCGAAACACTCTTGCCACTGAGCGCACGCTCCTGTTTATTTTCACTCTTAGCTCCGTACGAGCCTCGACGAGGTTTACGTACCCGTATCCCCTGGCTTCCGCGGCTAAGATCGTAAAGCGGAAAGAGGATTCGAAATGTCCTTGATACTCTCCGCGCCCGCCGCGCGAATCTTTGCCGAAGCTAAAGAAGGACGGAACGCGTCTGCGATATTTTTTATCGGGCACAGACGCGTTCGCGTACGGGCGACCGGCTTTTCGTAAGCCATGCGCCTCCTCCGTCTTCGTTGACAGATGTCTCTACACGAGAAATCACAATATCACGCTCAAATTAATTTGTTTTCTAAGCGTTCAACGAAGCGTCGAAAATCGGGCGAAATCGCGGAAGGTTAGTCGCTCGTGCCACGTATAAAGGTGTCGCGTTTGCGGCCGCCCGATAAAGATTCGCTTCGGGAATCACGATCGCGGATCGGAAGGACGCCGAATCGGCCGATGAAACGTGCCGTACGAAAGAAAATAATCATCGTAGGCCGTGTGGCAAGTAGGATGGAATACCGTACAGCCGAAGGCATACTCGTTGACCGACTATTTCAGGCCGCCTCTCCCTTCTCCCTTCCCCTCTCGAGCCGCCCCTTATATCCTCGCCTTTCCGCATCTTTCGCCGCTTCTCGGCGAAAGCGTCTTCGAGCGAGGTAAGATGGTACGTGGCGTGCCATGGACGAAGGCTCGGCCCGATCCCCGATCAAGAATTTTCCACGCGACGTCTCGTAGCTCTGGCAGGTCCCGGCCCAAACGATCCGCTCGCGCTCGGCGTGTAACCGATCGAAGCCACTCGAACGATCGGCCGTTCGCGAGCCAACTAATGGTAGGGCGCGTTCGCGTCTTTAACCAAGGGTCGCGACGTTGCCATCTTCTTCTAGGACGATAAACGTAACGCCGTCCAAGTCCCTTCTCGTTTACTCGCACCGCGGCGGATTCTCTTCCTCCCTCGACCCCCCCCCCCCACCCACCTCTCGCAGACTCCGTCGTCCACGCTGTTCGGTTGTCCGGGGCGAGAGCCACGCGGGGGACGGTGCATCTACCGAGAAGTGCCACGGTTCAAGGCCCCGCAGAACGACGTCAACGCTCGCTCCGAGATATCTCGCACTCCGGGGATCGCGCGGAAAACTCTCCAGAGCGCCGACACGTTTGCCACCAAAGCTACGGCCACTGGCCGGATGAAAGCTCGATTTCCACGTGGAAGCTCGGATTTCCACCTGGAGCCTCGCGGTTTAAACCCACGAATATCACGGGTGCGGATTCGTTTTCCACGCGACGCGTATTTCACGCGAAATTCCACGCGAAAGATCCAAACGCCTTCGAATCTCTCGCCCATCGGCGATGGAGCGTATTCGCCCGTGGCGCATAGCGTCGATTCGGCGCCGTCGCTTTGAAAATTAGCGCGACAAACGTCAACGGGAAGAGTACTTTCCCGCCGGTCGCGCGTCGCGTCGTCCTCGAGCGCTTCGCGATCCTCGCGAAGAAAAGTCGGGCATCTCGAGCCGATCGTCCGGGTGAGCCCCTCCCCTCCCGCAACTGGAAGGCCCCGCGTCCTTCGGTGGGAGGAAAGCGGCCGGGCGAGTGACCGTGGCTATCGCGCGTGACCCGATGCGCTCGAACGTGCCTTCTGCGGGGAGCCGATGGACAACGCGCCGCTTCCGCCGGCGGACGAGCCGAGTGAAGATCCTCTTAACGCGCGATGAGTAATTCCGCGTTCCTCGGCCATCGGCCGTGGCCTCGGCCGCCAAGGATCGGAGAAGAGGGCACAGCCGCGAGAAGCATCATCGCGAGGAAAGTCGAGTCGCGGGCACCGAGACAAAGCGCGATGTACGCGGAAACGAAACTTTCTCGACGATTTTCATTCCATCGATACGATCGCGATAGGAAGGATCGAAGGAAATCTCAAAGCATTGCGGAGAACATCGGTCCGCCTCCCCGGTCCAGTTTACTCATTTTCGCGCTTTCGCAAATGGCCCGACTCTGCTTTCCCACCTCTTTCCAAGTACGCTCGATGCGGCGGACGAACGGATTCGACGAGTTCGAGTTGCGCGACGTTCGGTTAGAAATAAAGAGCGGGCGTGTTTTCTTGGAGAAGCCGCACAGCTTTGAGGCGCTTGCAAATTCCCTGCTCGGGAATGGAAAATAACCCTGAGAGCTGCGGCGAAAAAATGCCGTCCAGCGCGTAGGGAGGGCCCGGAATACCGTTGAGCGGAATGGTCGACGGTGACCGGACGTTAGGGGAGCGCGCCGTGAGCGACTCGTGGCAATTTCGGCGCTGCGCCGAAATGCGATATGCGGCCGGGAAAGAAAGTGCGGGGCAGGGGGGATCTGGGTGTCCGGCTACCGAGCGACCTTCTTTGCCGCGTACAGTTTCCGCGACAAATCGATACGCAGGTGTACGTTTCACGGGCCGGTGACTCGAAACGGGAATGCTATTTGCATAATTTCGCGATTACGCCTGCCGCTTAATTGCGCACACCGTACCAAAGTTCGGAGGAGTACGTGGCCACGAGCGAGCGTAAGGTCAATCGGGAAAGCACGGCGCTCGTTGTCGAGCGATTGAACTCGGGACGGAAGGTAGCGCGCCTCGAGACGGACGATGCGACTCGTAGGTCCTATCGCACCGATAACACCGAACGGGACACCTTCCGCCGACCTGGCGCAATTCCGCCGACGGCCCGCCGAATCGACCATTCTGTAATCCTCGGCCAAACATTCGGTTTTTGCGCCATGACATGCGGCGACGATGGTCCTCTTGGGCAAAGAACGCGTCGGCGAATGGAGTACGGGGTACCTTGTTTGCTACGCCTCGTCCCTTCCGTTCTCGGTCGCAAAATGCAAATTAAAACCGATCCTCGGACGATCCACGGCCGACGATAGATATCTCCGACGATGGACGACGATGCACTCGTCCAAAGGAGAACGTCTGTATCGATCGTAGGTACTGCAGGAGCAACTTTTACGTACTCGAGGCACGCGCGGCGTTCGAGACGAAGATTTTCCTCGGCGGTGGCATCGCTCGCCGATGATCGCCGGAACGGTTTTTTGGGCCGGCGTTGATGCATACGTATGCTTCGAACGGAAAGGAGATCGTCGCCTACTTACGGCCAGGATGGCTGCGCAGTGGTTTACGCCGCTCGCGCGCGTCAGGTGTATCGCGACGAATGCCGCCTTCGCGCGATCCGCTCGAACCGTTACGGATCCTCGTTTATGCCGCGCGATCAAACTCGGGGATCCCCCAAGAGGCGCCCCTAAAAGCCCAACTCCCGGGAACAACCTCGATTCGTCCAAACATCCGCCGATCTACGAGTTTCGCGTATCCGCTTTCGTCGCGCGATACCTCTGGATCTGCGATCGGTATTTCGAGCGCGCGAGTGGGAACGAGGCGGGAAAGATGCGTTGAAAATGTGTCAAACGGTTGGTAAATATAGGGCGGCCGATCGCGGCAGTTTCCTCGCTCGCTCGATACGCGCGTTACATTATGCGCCAACGTCATAGCCATTTTCCATATCCGCTCGTAAGCGAAAACTTTGATCCACCCGGTAGGCTCATCCGCGACGTTAGGATCGGGACGATAAATCCAAGCTTCGCTACCGATCGCTCGCCTCCTCTCTCGTGTTGGTAGGCGAGAAGCGAAAGGGGAAAAGAAGGGAGAAAATGTAAGGAAGAGAGGCACGAGGTCGTTGCGAGCGCGTTCCGGCCTACCGGCTATCCCAGATCCGAGTTCTTCGAGCTGCCGGCAGTACTGGAAAATCGGGTTTCCTACGCTTATGGCCGAAATGAAACTGCGCCGAGCGGCGAGGGTTTTCGAAGCAACGGTATTATTCGAAATTGTCGGCGAACGGAGATACGGAGTGGGAGAGAAGCGACCGAGAGGAATGGAACGGGCAAAGGCAGGTCGCGTGACGCAACCCATCCAGCATTCGTGGCTGGGGCCATCCGGCTGCATTTCCATCGCGCCGTCCGCCGCATCGGGATGGAAACTTTCTACCTCGTCATCCTTCTATCGGTAGCGAATCTCCGCTTTAGCCACGAGGAGCCACGAGAGACCGGAGCCCCGCTTCGTGCCGTTGAGTAACAGCCGGCAGACTCGTGACGAGAATCCTGGCGTATCGCGACTCGGTTCGCTTCTCCCTCCGCCCCTCCGCTCGCGTCTCCGACGAGCGCCGAACTTTGGATAGGTTTCGAACGCCCTCGGCGCCCTCTCGCTCTCCGTTGGATGACGCACGAGTTGCCTTTGCCCGATTAGCCCGGGTGCTCGCCCTCTCGCAACTCGCGTCGCCCCTCGTCCAACTTCCTTCCCGTTCGAGGGGCGGATGTAACGGAATGGCAAAGGAAACTACGCTCTGTACCGTTGAACGTCCGCGATAGGAACGAGCAGCCTCGAGGCGAGGAACGGAAGGGCGACGAAAGAATCGAGAATCGCGATAGCCTCGCGCTCGTTTTCCAAGCGGTAGAACCGTCTTGAAAGGAGCGAGGAATCTGGTCGTCGGGAGCGAACCCGAGTCGAGGGGAGAAGCGGGCAAGGTGTCGAATCGCCTCGAATCCGCATTCATCGCGCCGATGCGTCATCGACGGTTCCTCGTTCTTTCGCCAAATATCGTAACTCGGTGTGCGTGTCAAGGACGCTCGTCGGACCGCGTCGTCTCCTTCCTCGAGCGCGGCTTGTCCGGAACCTACTTACTACCCGACGCGCGTCCAAAAGAACCGAGCGGTTCGATGCTTTGCGAAGATCCCGCGGCCCAGAGTCGGCCTGGAGCTTTAACGTCCTCGCATGGCCAGCTCCTCCGATTAACGCCCCTCGATAAACGTCGAATCAACGTCGAGGTATTCGCGCGTTCGTTGGCCGAAGAAACGGACGAAAATCTGGGCCAAACGTAAATATTTGGTCGGTTGGGTGTTCGCGGGGATACTACGGGGCGGCTACCTTTCCCTCTCGAAGGTGAGAAGAAAAAAATGGACGCTCTATTCCGAATTCTCCGCTTTCAGATTCGAGCGGCGACGTCGTTCCCGGCGTGCAGCCCCTCCGCGCCGAGCCGAGGAACGAAATGGCCGAAACGAAGGGCGAGCATCCGACCAAAGAAGCCGAGATTAAGACGACCACGGAGGCGAAGAAGAAACCGGTGGTGGATTTTAAGGCGAAACCGGAGCAAAAGTATCACAAGTCCTTGAAGGAGGAGGAGACCGCTCGTGGCGAGCCGGAGATTCTCGCGATGACAACGTCGACGATGACGGCGATGACGATGTCGAGAACGACGCCGACGCCGACGCCGACGCCGATTCCAATGCCAATGCCAACGATGACGTTCGCTTCGACGCTCGGCCCGACGTCCGACACGACGACCGACAAATCGAAGGACCCCTTGGCCTCCGTCTTGCTCCTTCGCGGAGCACCGATCGTTTCCTCGACGAGCGAAACAACGGAGAGGCCTGGCGACGCGAGCGTTGGAGCGTTGGAGCGAGCGAGCAGCACGGAAGAGATCCAAGTGACCGAGGAGAGCGGCGCATCGAGGGGACGAGCGTTGAACATCACGGCGCCAGAACCGACCAACTCCCTGCACGCCAATCTGACCGACCTGAGCGACGTCAGCATGGACGACGACGACAAGGAGGTCGAAGGTAGGAGATGGCGCGCGTAGCTCCGCGGACCGTCGTGCACGGTTGCCTCTTACCTCGATAAACCTCGGCTTAATGTAATCGTGGCGATCTCGATGGGCGAGGTCGATCGATCGAGAAGGGTACGTCGATCGAGAAGGGCGTTTGTAGGAAACGCGGCGGATACCGAAGACCTCTCGCGAAAGGCAGCCGGTGCCTTTGCGATCGATCGCGATCGCGAGCGGAGGAAGAGAATGCGCGCAAAGCCTCGGTGGCGGAGCCGATGCGTAAGAAGGACTCGTTTGCAGGAGGCGAGTACGTGGCGTCTCGCAACGAGACGAGCTCGAACGTCTCCTCGAGCTTGCTGCCGGCCGTGTACCTCTGCATGGAGAAGAATCGCACGTACGCGGAGGGCGAGAGAGTGTTGAGGGGCTGCGAGGAGGAGTGCAGGTGCGGCCAGGGTGGAGTGGTGAGGGACTGCAAGCCCGTCTGCCTCTCGCCGTACGTCAGGGCCGGTCGGGGGATCGACGATCCTCTGTGCCAGGAGAAGCTCGTCTCCGAGGAACCCTGCTGCGCGATTCTCGTCTGCGCCGCGGATTCGGGTAGGAAGCGCCGCTTTGGCGCGCAGCCTGCCTCGGAAAGAAATGCGCGCTCCTTGGACGAACGATATTCGAGAAACGCATTCCTTTCCGAGCGACGGAACGACTCAGACTCGTAATAGCCAGAGGCTTAAGGGGGGGGGAATGATGCCGTCCGTTTAGCGCCCGAGCCCGAGGAGAGCTGCGCCTTCGGCAACAAAACCGTGAGCAGGGGCCAACGGCTGGAGGACGGCTGCGCCAGGATTTGCGTCTGCGAGGCCGGTGGAATTCTGAAATGCCAGCCCAGATGCCCGCCGAACGAGACGACGGCGGTGGCCAATCAGCACGACCGCTGCGTGGCCCTCACCGACCCCAGGTAATCGAGCGAGCGCCTCCTTTCCTTCGAGATTCCCTTCGCGAATAGCGTTCCTCTCGCACCGGTCGAGCTCTCGCGCTCGCCTACCCCTCCTCGAACGACCCTCCTCGACGTTTCTTCCCCGCAGAGACTCTTGCTGCACCATCACCCTGTGCGACGTTACCCTGGGCGATCACGAGATTAAGACGGAGAGCTCGACGGAGCTGTCGGTCAATCTGACGGACGTCAAGGTGCTCAATTCCACGGCCATCAAGTTGAAACTCTCCGCGAAAAATCCTCGGGATGTGACCATCGAAATCTCGGACAATAATCACGTGTGGAGGCAGCAGAAGCCGGACAAAGGTAGAGTAAAATCCATCGAAGCGCGTATCCGCCTTCCAGCGTCGATCGCGTCAAATTATCGTTCGATCGGCCACGCTCGTGCGCATTGGCCTGGATACGGGCCAAGAACGCGAGCTTTGCACTCCAGATCGGGGAGCCTGGAGTGCAAAAGGGCGACGATTCGAAGCGACGAGAGAGAGAGAGAGAGAGGGAGAGAGAGAGGTAGCGTAACGCGAAAGGATGAAACGGAGCTCGTCCTTTCAGACGGCATCGTGTCGACCCTGGAACCGGCGCACACGTATTACGTGCGCGTCACCGAAGGCGGCCGCAGCGGGCCGGCGATCCAAGTTTTCCTGCCCGCCGAGGTCGTCAAGAGCAACATCTCGGACAAGAGCTCGGATAAAAACTCGTGCGCGCACCGAGGGAAGACGTACAAAGTCGGGGCGGAGTGGTACGACGAGTGCATCTCGTTCTGCGTATGCGCCGAGGGCGGGAAGACGGAGTGCGTGACGATCGAGTGCCCCACGGACTTTGGCCTGGACGTCCTCGATCCGCATTGCCTCGACTGGGAGACCGTGCCACCAAATTTCGTCCCCAGAGCACCGCACTGCTGTCCGCAGGTAAACCACGCGAATCGACGTTCCGATCGCTCCTCTCCTATTATCGCCTAATCGTCCCTTTCGAGGGAAATCATTCGTCGCGGTCTCGCAACGGATCCCGATAAAGCGGCCAAAGACGTTTGGCGGATATCTATGTATAGGCGTATCGGAGTAAGCTCTGTACGAGCGACCATCCCGTACTACGTTGGGAGCGATTGATCCTGGGATTCGGGGATAATCTATCGCGCGATTCAAGTCGGATTGGAGTCGGGCCGCGAGTTTGGTACGAGAATAAATGGGGCGTACGACGAGCGGTGGGCCGCGCAGCGTGGCAAAGGTCGAGCGGGCGGCATCAACGGCGTTGATCGATTCATCGAAAATATTCGAGGCCGCTCAAGGGGCGCGATAAAGTTGAGCGCGATAAAGCGGTATCGCGGCTGCACCGCGAAACGTCTCTCCTCTTCCACGTGTGTCCGTAGGAGGTTCGCTGCAGAAACAACGGATCCTGCGGCTACGAGGGCAAGACCTACGAGAATTGGAGCGAGCTACCGACGAACGTCACGGGATGCGAGAAGCGGTGCTACTGCGAAATGGGAAACGTGTCCTGCCAGGCGGCTTGTCCGCCCGTCCCAGCCTACCCGCCCGCCACCCTGCCCTGCCCGCCCTACCAGGTCTCCCTCCTGCACGTGCCAGGAGACGAGTGCTGCCTGCAATGGACGTGCAGACACCCGCCACCCCCGCACTCGCACTCGCAACTGCCAGGTAAATCCTCCCAGCCCCACCCGCCCCCCCCCCCGCCATCCCGAACGCCGACAAAGCGCCCGCCTCT